>LGRX02020603.1:0-40410 GCA_001247695.2 Cymbomonas tetramitiformis
TTCGACTGACCGAGATGGACGGCGAGCCCTTGTCGACATCATCAAGGCTTGTGTTCCGGTGGCGTTACGAGAGTCGCAGCAGGAGGAGCACGTCGCGTTGCGTTATCCCGCAAACGTTGACCCGCAGCCGATCTTGGCTAAGGAGCAACGTTTGGTGCGGGATAACCGAGCTTCCGACTGGACACCGACCGAGGCCACGAGGAAGTTATCCCTCTACACCCGACTCGACCCCGTGTTCTACGCTGCGGTGAAGGTCCGCTATCCCATGGCCGCTGACTTGACTCAGGTGTCACCGGTTTCGCTCCGCTCCATGGTTGTGGAAATTTACCAGGCTTGGGCACAGACGGGCAGGGGGAAGGCGGCTTCTGGCGCGGACGGCATCTCCGCGCACCTTTCCAGCAGCGAGTACGACGCCCTTCTTCAAAAGATCACGGAGCTCAAGGAGCTCGTGCAGCGGCAACACGGTGAGGCCCGGCCGCTCCGGTTGTGCGTCAACAGCGGGAGCGGGTGCAGCAGCGGCAGCAGCAGCCGCGAGGGTTCCGTGTGGGGACCCACAAATGGCTATTACCCTTCGGGTGGCTTAAGCCACCCTAACAGCGATTTAGGGTGGCTTAAGCCACCTTAACGTTTTCAATTATTGCGGGAGCTATCGGTACTGGAAACTAGATCTTTTTAGCTCAAAATGACGACGACAATGTCTTCTTTTAGACACTATATGCGCTATTCGGCGAGCCCAAGTTCCCGGTGAGCAATTTTGGGAAGTATCCGAGAGGGTGCAACATTTAGTGAATTTTGAGCGATTTTTTCCGGTTTTTGCATACCCATGCTACTTCAACCGAGATTTTGAGGGTCAAGATGACCTCGGATCAAACTTTTGGCAACACACTGCAGAAAGAGCAGCTCGAGATCTTGACATCATAGGTCTCCAAATTTTGAAAAGCGACTTCGAGGAAGCCCCCGTGAGCTAATTGGCTTAAGGTGGCTTAAGCCATCTTAAGGAAAATGCGGGAGCTATCGGTACGGTACAAAGCCCCGCCCGTGGGATTCGACCGCGACGATCAACGGGCGAAGCCGTTCTGCGGTAGGTGCAAGAAGGCAGGAAAAGGTGAGGCGTATCACTTTTACCGCGACTGCCCGTTGGGCGGGCGTCAACACCCGCCCACCTCTGCTGCAGCGTTCTGTGTTCCCATCGACGAGGAGGACGCGGAGGGGGTGCACGCGCTCGCTATGTGCGCGTTGTTCCAGCAGGCAGCGGATGATGGAGCGGATTCCTTCGCACGTGCGGCCGCCGTGTACGGGCCGCCCGCGGTGCTTTGTGCGGGAGCGGTAGGCGGCATCGACGTGTCCGCCTACGGCTTCACCGTGGAGCAGCAGCCGGCTTCCGAGGGAGATGACATTCTCCGCCGGCTCGACGATCTTGCCGCGGAGGTTCACTCCGCGACCAACCCGCAGGTACATTACACCCACGCGTCTTTCCCGCCTCCCGCCGGCATCGGGCAGGAGGCTTCGGCTCTGGTGTGCGGACCCGCCACAGCGGTGGCCACACCGGAGGAGCAGGTTCCGGCAGGTGGTGCGGCGGCATCGGCATCCGCCGTGCCGGCTTCTGCTATGCCTGTCTCGCAGGGGAAGGGTGTGGGGCCCGCGCCACTTCAATCGCCGCGGGTAACCACCACAGCGGACGCGGACGGTGAGTTCGATGGGTTCGTTCAGACCGTGAACCACGCCGCCATCGGACAGGTTGATCTCACGGGTTACGACACGGACGATTACGAGGACCTCGCCGACGGCAGCTTCGCCGTGAAGCCGCGGGCTTCGACAATCTCGGCAAATCACTCGTCGACGCCCGCAGCCCGAGCACCTCACTCTGGTGGTGCTCTGGGAGATTGGCATGACGGTGCTCCCCGCAGCCACGGCTGTGGAAAGCCTCCGTGGGGCTTCCCCGCCCACGCGGGCTTGTGGGGGATGCCGTTTCTACTTTCCTTCATTCTCTTGATTTCTGTCATGGGAGTGGGGGCTGCCACCTATACGGTGGCCAATGACATCGACCCTGTGCAGGTATCGGGTCGGGCTGCGCCGCAGCCTGTGCTGTGCAGGGGAGGGGAGGCACCGCTTGTTACGGTGCCGTGTGCTATTCCGCCTCGTCTCCACCGGCGGGTACAGAGGCGGCAGGGCCTCTATGTGGCTCCGGTGCCATGGCATCCCGGGCCGCCGCCGCCTGCCGTGTTATTTGAGGACGGTCCTCCGCTGTCGCCGGCATCGTCTTCGGATGACGAGGCCCCACCGTCGGGCAGCACTTGGCAGCACCCCGGTGCGGTGCAGCTTCCCGTGATCGACGAATCAGCAACACCGACTCCGTCAAATTCTCTGGCGAATGATTTTCCAGTGACCGACACCTTACTTACACTTTGGCCACCCTGTATTGCTCCGCCGTGCTACGGCGGGCTACTACGGTGATCGATGTGGTGAAGGTGTTCCTCTGAACTTTGACCCCGAGTAGATCTCCTTCTGGCTCTGGCAGTGCACCACTTTCTGGTGGTGTATTGAGATGTACTTTGACCTCAACACGGTCTTCAATCTGGTTTTACTTTGACACCTTTGAATTCTTCAATCTGACTTACTGGCACAGAGCTTTTCAGTAGTTTAGCAGGACTTGCATTGCCTGTATGTTTTTCTCTTGTGCTGGTTAGAGGGATTCCAATTTGTGTATCAGAATTGCGCAGTTTGATTAGCAGTTAGGACTTGTCACCCTGGCTTCTGCCCTAGAGATTTACTATTCTGACTCTCCTAGCCAGTCACCACCCACAGTGCTGGGGTGGTGTGCTGGAATCTGTATAGGCAGCCCTGACAGGCAGGCCCCTATGACAGACCCCTAGGACCAACACTGGACTGCTGACTGATCTATACGTTCGTGCTGTGACACACGCCGTGTCACAGGTAGGCTAATTTCCGAGACCGTTGCGAGACCGTTCCGGGTAACCTAACATGCCCTAAAATGCCACTATATATTCGAAAAACTTCGTGTTTGGCATTAACATATCATGCCGTATTCGACACAGACATGATTATATATCGGGCAACAACCCTAAAACTGTAACAGATGCTTCCTATATGGAATGCATGCTATTTATGAGGTACAGGCAATTGACAACTGCCTTATATCACACACTTCCTTGAGGGGGGAAGAAGGTGGATATATATACCTATCTCATTATTATGTACAAATGTACTACATGTATGTAAACATACAGATTTATTAGATTCAGATTTATTCATATATCACATATAAATCACACACACTCAGTTAGTCGATTAGCTGAAGGTATTTTTGTGCTGTGTTTTGTTTTTAGATGGTTACAATTGAAGAGGAAGAGCATGAGATTCCTGATATCGACCCAGATCCATCGACATGTTTTTTCGACATTCTTGGTTCATATGATGCATACAGCCGGTTTAAAGTCCCGAAATGGATCGCTGGTTATGCCGACACACAAACCAGATATGACCAGATAGGCTACTATGACAACATCAGTCGTATGAAGCCAGATATGAGCCGATTTAGGGATCCTGCTAATGAGCCTAAGGAACCAGAAAGCGAGTACACAGAAGATAATCCTCCGATGGTTTTTACAGATCCAGATTCAGATACAATCCCAGCACCAGCTCCACCTAGTTTGGTCCCAAAGGTGAAAATGACACCACCTAGGGAATTCAAATCAGGACAGGACGCAGAAGTCTGGTTGGACACGGTGGACAGATATTTCCAGTTCACCTATCCTGGAGTCAAGGACAAGGATTTGATTACAGTGTTTCTGACTCTTATACAGAATAACGACAGACACTATTTTCAGGTCTTGGCACAACAGCCACATGCCACCTATGAGATGGTCAGACAGACATTCCTCGGACAATTTGGTAATCCTCACAAGAGATCGGTAGCCAAGAAACACCTTATGGCACTGACTCAAGGAACCCAAACCTTTGCAGATTATTTGCGCACATTTACATCACTGGCTTCTCTAGCAGCAGTTGATTTGAATGATGTGCTAATAAAGGACAGATTCGTCACCAGTATGGATCCAGATCTCCGCAGACAGTTCCAACTCAGATTCTTGACAGAAGAGCAAAGGAACAATCTGTCGTGGCAAGAAACCACACAGATATTGCTTGATTTGAATTACGTCATTCACTCAAAGCAATCAGAAACCCTTCATTATCGGGGTCAGAAGGAGCAGTCATCCGGAGGTCCAGCCAAGAAGGATAAGGACAAAGGACGTGGCCAGAAGCCATATGACAGATCCAACAGAAATCGGAATCAGAATCAGAGTGGCAGCCAGAACTCCAATCAGAATCGGAACAAGGGAAAAGGTGGAAAAGGCAAGGGCAAAGGAAAAGGAAAATCACAGAATGATAAGTCTTGCAATCGTTGTGGTCGTGTTGGTCACATCGAGAAGGATTGTTATTCCACCAAGACCCCAGATGGAAAGGAGATTAAGGGTAAGCCACCAGCTCAGAGTCCTTTCCAGAATCGGAGACAGCAGCAGCAGAATCAGGGTGCTAAGGATGGGTCCGGCAAACTCATCAACACGATCAACACCTTGGTTAAGGAACTGAAGAGTCAGCACAGCATCAATGCAGCAGTTGCAACTCCAGCTCCAGTTCCAGCTACAGCTCCAGCTCCTCAGGGAAACTCTCAGGGTACTGCACAGGTACCGGTGTTGAGAGCACCCCGAGGATAGATCAGCCTGAAGATGCCACTGAAGCAAGTGGCCGGGTTGAGAGTATCTCAGAAGAAGTCCTTTCCAATCTGACATTGCAGTTTCAGCAGATGGACACTCCCTCAGAGCACATCGCACAGATGCAGTCTCAAACAGCACAGCTGAAATCACAGAAGAAGCTGTTGTTGTACAAAGGGAAAGTATATGGACAGAGTACTCACATTTTGGTAGATCCAGGAGCCACATCGTCTTTCATTGACAGACAGTTCGCTGCTCAGCTTGGTATAGCACCCACAGACTCTTCATCGTTTTCAGTGGGATTGGCTGGAGGAAGCCAACTACCATGCACATCCTATCTTCCCAAAGCTACATTTACGCTGGGCAAGTATAAGGATACAGAAGATTTCTACATCATTGACATGAAACCATTCACTGTCATTCTGGGTCAAGATTGGTTGGAGAGGAGAAATCCCCACATTGACTTTCAGACCAAAAATCTGACGATCACTAGGAAGCATTCATCAGGCTCCAGTATTCGCACAGTATTGTCCAGAGTTGAGCAGACTCCAGACTCAGATGACCTTCCTGAAATGGAATTGGTCAGCGCCACCACCATGAGAAAGCACCTTCGTCGCATTCGATCTAGTGGTTCGGCTGAAGAAGCCGTAGCTTATCTCTTCTTTCTCTCAGAGGTCGACGGTGAACTGGTCTTTACAGCATCAGACACAGACACCACTATGGAAGACCCGAGGTCACAGCAGCACGTGATCAGATGAGAGAAGACTTTTCAGACATATTCCAGGAGGATCTTCCAGCTGGTCATAGGCCAGAACGGTTTGAAGGTGGTTATCATCGAATCAACATTGAACCTGGGCACAAACCACCATCGCAGCCAGTACGTACCATCCCAGTTCCCATGATGGAAGAACTCAAACGACAGATCATCAAATATGTCGACTTGGGTATCCTTCGTCCGTCATCATCTCCATATGGATGTCCTATCATTTTCGCTCCTAAGCCAGGTGGGAAGTGGAGGATGTGCTGTGATTATCGAGCCCTTAATAACATCACAATTAAGGACACGTATCCATTGCCACCTCACGACACCCTTCTTGAACAGCTGAAAGGCGCACGATGGTTTAGCAGATTTGACTTCAATCAGTTTTTCCATCAGATCCCTATACATCCAGATGACATTCACAAAACAGCTATTCGCACCAGATACGGTTCCTATGAGTGGACAGTCATGCCTTTCGGATTGACCAATGCTCCTGCAACAGCTCTACGTGTAGGAAATCGGGCATTCTTCGACTTCATCGATCGGTTCCTTGTCATTTTCATGGACGATACCATCGTATACAGTCCGGATTTTGACAGCCACGTGAGTCATGTCCGACAGTTTCTCCAGCGTTGCAGAGAACACCGGTTCTTCATCAGGCCTTCCAAGGTGGAGTTGTTCGTCAGATCCATAGACTTCATCGGACATCACATCTCTGAAGCAGGCTTGTCCATCATCGAAGACAGAATCCGAGCAGTTATGGCAATTCAGCCTCCAGTGTCTTATGGTCCTACCGTTGGAAAACAGCCTCTACGCCGTATGGCTAAAGATGGCAAGTCATCCCTTCGGTCATTCTTGGGCATGGTCGGTCAATTCAGGAGATTCATACCAAAGTTCTCCAAAGTTGCCGAGCCGCTCAATCGTCTCCTTAAAGATAATGCAGAGTTTGTCTGGGAATCTGAGCAGCAGCAGGCATTTGATAACCTCAAAAGTGCCATCTGTAACGCTCCAGTACTACAGCTTCCAGATCAGAAACTGCCATCTATTATGGAGGTCGATGGATCAGGCACACACGTTGGTCAAGTGATACTCCAGGATCAAGGAAAAGGTATGAAGCCATGTGGCTATCACAGCGTCACTCTATTATGGCTGGCACAAATTTTACCAAAGGTAATACCTGGTAAAAGTAATACCGGTATTTTACCCGGTATTACTTTACCCCAAATTTCATTACCCCAGTGCAAGGTGGTATTACCGCATTTTACCAAATTTTCATACCTTTGGTAATACCGGGTACGAGTATTACCGGGTATTACCTCCGCCATACCATCGATTTTACCCTATTTTACCATGAAAGTTCGCACCGATTACCCGATTACCTTACCGAAATGGCCGAAATCTGTGACATGAAAATTTTGGGAAATTTCGAAATTTCGAAATTCGTGGAAGAAAGCCAATAGCAAGTTTCGGGAACGATGGGCGAGGTTGCAATGTGTAATATGTGCTTGATTCGATACAGTTTTAATACATTAGAGCTTCGTTAAAGCCGCTTTTCTTGAATATTGCCAAATTTCTCATCCCGGTATTACCCTAGTAATACCGGGTAAAGTAATACCGGTATTTTACCTGGTATTACCAAGGCCCAAAATCCTTTACCCGGTAAAATGCCAGCTATACACTCTATCCGATACACAGAGACGTTGGCCTATTCCTGAGATCGAGCTATTTGCCATTGTGGAGGGCTTCCGATTCTTTCGCCACATCTTGTTGGGAGCTCCTGAGACCATTGTACGCTCAGATCATCAGCCACTGGTTTATTTCCAGACCAAATCCACACTGAGCCCCAAACAGGCACGGTGGTTGGATGAGCTCTCCGAGTACAACTTCCGTATAGAGCATATTGCTGGCGATAAGAATAAGGTCGCAGATGCACTCACTCGTATCTCTGCACTTTTTGAACTCACTGATTGTCTTCAGCACATGGACATCAGCGAGGTCATGCCATCTGCAGATCCTACATTCATTGCTCTTATATCTTCTTCATCAGCTCATCAGCTACACGACATCATTATATCCGAATATGATCGTGATACATTTGCACAGACTATTTTGGCTAAACTGACATCATCGACTTCATCACAGTCAGTCAGCAGCTACAGCTTCGAGCTCATTCAGGGGTTGATCTATCGTAAGACCATATATGGCAGACAGCTGTACATTCCACCAACAGCTAAAGTCCCCACAGATGACGGTGAGATCACACAGCTTCGCCACATTCTCCTTCATGAGTGCCACTCAGCCACTATTTCTGGTCATGTAGGCAAAAATCGCATGCTTCATCTTCTGCGTAGCCGGTATTATTGGCCAGGAATGACAACGGCAGCCATCAAGTACATTCGGGAGTGCCCCGTTTGTCAGCGCCAGAAAACGAGGCGACACAAGCCTTATGGTCAGGCACATATACGATATTCCGTGCCTAAGACAAAATGGCTAGATGTATCTCTTGATTGGATCACTGACCTGCCTATCACCACCAATGGGCACGACAGTATATTTGTGGTAATGTGCCAATTTTCTCATCGATGTCATCTCATTCCCTTCAGCATGACCTGGACAGCTCAGCATACTGCTTCTATCTATATGCAGCATATCTTCAGGCTCCATGGTCTTCCGAGGAACATCATCTCAGATCGAGACCCCAGATTCACCTCTACATTCTGGCAGACACTGTGGAAATCTACTGGTACGAGATTGTCCATGACGTCCTCACACCATCCACAGTCGAATGCTGCCAATGAGAGGAGCCATGCGCCCATGCCTTCATCGAGGATATCCTCAGGTACTTTTCAAATTGTTGATTCATGATTCGATTTCACCATCCTCTGGTTTATAAACTGATTAGATGGTATTTTTTCATCCACAGGTGTTGTTGCAATGATACTTCAGCCAATTCGTGGGAGGACAAGTTGCTAGAAACTCAGCAGTGCACGAGGGGGAACGCTGCCGACGGTGAAACAACGAACCAAGATAAACTCAGATAATAGACATATATACTGAGTTTGTCACACAAGCTGATCACCGAAGATGACACACTGAATATGACACCTGACTGTACGAACTAGTCAGGGTGTCATTTCCAGCACACCACCTCATCTGAGGTGGACAGCTTGTGACAACACACCACCCTAGCTACTAGGCTTACAGTGTAAGATGCAAGATTGTTAAGCCTAGGAGCTAGTACAAAGTCACAAGTGGTGGATGAGAATATCTGCCAAGCATAAAATACATGCTAAGCTAGGAGCTTGCTAGAATAAAATCTGCCCGGTTAAAATTTATCTTTGCCAGCTAGTGGTGGGTGAACCCACAGATCTCGCCTGTCTGCATGTGATGGAGAATGTAAAAAAAATAAGTCTGCCTGTCGGTTTAGCTAAACATCCTGCGAACTGCAAAGGTCTCCTGCCTGTAAATTGTTCGTCTTAACATTGAGAAGCTGCCCGCAAGTGGTGAGAAATAAAACAACATTCTGCAGCCCAAAACTACAGCAAGTGGTGGAGAAATGTAACAGGGTACACCGCCTGTCTGTTTAAAGAAATCAATAGTAACCGTCATCAGAGTGCTAACCAGACTCCTCCTCATAGTAAGAACTCTCATCGTCGAATTGTGCACCACCAGAGACATAAGAGTCATGGGCTCCAGCATCCCAAGCCGCCCACTCCTCAGCGGTGTACCCTTCGTAATGCTCTAAATATTCGTTCTCAAGAATAGCATCTCTTACATAGGAAACAGTGCCAACCGAAAAATCATTCTGCGGTAAAAATTCATCCCCAACAGGGGGCTCTAAAACTCCGCCATAAGAGTTGCCCTGGAAACCTGTGTCCAGGGTTTCATCCTGTTCCAATCGATCGGACGAAAAATACGGAGCGGCCAAGTGGCCATCTTGCTCCTCCTCTACTTCCTCACAACTGTCCGAATCATCGTAATACCCAGGGGGGTACTCCGATTCATCCTCCTCACTACTGCCATACTGCTCAAAATGCTGGTCCTCGATGTCCGCAGAAGGAGGCCCAGGCATAGGGGGCGCGTGAATGTAATGAACTTCATGACGCACAGGAGGGGCCTGTGCGTGCGCGCTTCTCACCCTAGGGATACTAGGTGAGGGTCTAGTGGAAGTAATCTGAGTGGAAACTGATTTATTTGCCAAAATTACCGGCGAATCTCCGACGCCTGTTTCACAGAAAGAAATAGCGGAACCCGCAAAATCATCGGAAATAGCACCACCAACTTGTGTGCTTGCTGAAACAATAATCTCCAAAATGATCGGCGGGTCTGCGGTCAAACTCTGCTGAGAAATCTGCGGTGAGCGGAAAAGCGCAATAGCCTCGCTCATGGAAGTACACAAAGAGATCAACTGAGACCTCTTGAGAGTCGAGACTCTCGCAAAACCAGTGTCAATAGAATCCAAAAGAGCTAGTAGCTCTTTACTCGAAGAAATCTGAGAAGAATCCATAGAATATAACGAAAATAAGTGTGGAAACAACCCAAGAAAATCCGTAGAGCACCACTCCGTCTAATTCCCTCGCAAACCGCGAGTTCAAAGCTAGAGCGAAGAATCTGAATCTGAGTGAGCCACAAGGCGTGGACACACTCTTCCGAAAGATATGATGAAAATAAATAAAATTCTACGCTAAAATACACAACACGCAAGCGTGAAGTGGTCCCATAACCTGCTAGAAACTCAGCAGTGCACGAGGGGGAACGCTGCCGACGGTGAAACAACGAACTCAGATAAACTCAGATAATAGACATATATACTGAGTTTGTCACACAAGCTGATCACCGAAGATGACACACTGAATATGACACCTGACTGTACGAACTAGTCAGGGTGTCATTTCCAGCACAAGTTGCCTCTGGTGGAGTTTGCAATTAACAACACAGTTTCTGCATCAACTGGTTATTCACCGTTTTATCTCGACTCGATGGCGCAACCACTTTCGCCTCATGACCTGGTAATCACTATTCCGCCAGAAGCTCCTGTTCCAATACAAAGAGCTATTCGAGATCATTTTGACCAGTACTCGGCTGTTCATGCCAACGCGGTAGACAACATTTTCCGAGCAGCAGAAATTAGCCAAGCCAGATTCAATAAGACTCACATGCCTCGGCAGTTTGCAGTTGGGCAGAAAGTTCTTTTACGGACTGAGTTTATTCAATGGACTGGTTTGACAGAGGCAGGCAGACACTTTAAGCAGCCATATATTGGGCCGTTCACCATTTCCAAAGTGCTTAGCCATGGCCGTGCATACGAGTTAGATTTCGGAAACCTCGATATCCGTATTCATCCGGTACAGCCTGTATCCAGATTAGAGCTGTACAATGACTCGATCCAAGCACCTTTGCCTCTGCCACAGATGATCACTGAAGAAGGGCAACCACTGTTTGAGATATCACATATACTCTCGGATAAGTTCACTAGAGGGGTCAAATACTATTTAGTGCGATATGCAGGCTACGGCCCTGAGCATGACACCTGGGTCAAAGCCACAGACCTGACCAATGCAGCAGACATTATAGCTGCCTATGAAGGCTAAACATTATATTAAGCCTTATGCCCTTACTTCTTGTAATATATACTAATACATGTCGATCATCTATAACCTTGCTCTTAATGTTTTATCATTATGTTGCATAGAAGCAGGAAATTGATCCTTCCTTGCTAAAGGTGTAGTGAGCCTTGTACAAATCATACCCTTGCACAGATACGCAAATGCGAGATATCATATCTGTGGATAAATAAAAACTGCTAAATGCTACCTTTGCCAAAGCCGTGGTTTGTCATCGGATTCTTGGCCAGTCATCCGAAGCTACCGGAGATATCGACTGAGGTAGACGGAGTTGTGATCCTAAGTTGTGCTTGACAAACATAACTAAGTAAATTTCACATTAGTACGTGGCGAATCCATTCTCACTCATCGCGATAGATGTTCGTCAAAGCGTGCGTACTGGACCATATTAGAGTGAGCAGACCGGGTAAGGATTATAAGTCCGATCCCGTTAAGCAAGGCCACTCTCTTTGCAATAAAACAAGCCCCCGGTGAAATAACTCCGGAAACAAACACGGGCTCCCCGTTGCCGCCTATGATCCTCCAAAGTAGCTTAACACCTTAAGGGCGAATTGCCATACTGCTCATACTGATCCTGTTTTCTAGGAATTTATTTTCACGTTTTCGGCAATAACTCAAGTTCTAGACATCCATTGGCCACGACTCTTCATATACCTTATATTATGGAACTAGTTGGATGATATGGCACCTCATTATCACTCACACCGTATGTGCGCACATGAATATATGTGACCTACCGCCACCATACTTAAGGAAAATCTGTTGAACAACTGTTGGGGGCATTTTTGGGCATGTGCCATGAACATGACACCACTATTGACTTGATGTTATGAGTGGGCGATGACGTATCATGGTGTATATCAATGAAAAAAAATACCCTATCCTTAATTTGAAGCCTTTATAGCACTTTTCATAGAGCACGCTTTTGTCATCTGCAAGCAGAACACCCTGCACTTTCCACCAAGTCCCCCACTCGATATACCGAGTTTGGTGGACATTGAAGGGTTGAGAGACCTCGCCCAAGTCCCCAATATGGACACCAATACTTCACATATATCCAATAGTTGACTACCGTGGCAGTTATGGATGTTTCCGCGCTCATACTGATCCCATACTGCTAAAAACGAATTCGCCCTTAGGGTGTTAAGGAGGGGAGGAAGGGTTGGGTGCATTATATCAGGCCGAGAATCGTTCGATTATAAATCGTTAAATCGTGGGATCATCGTTCGCAAAGCGACGACGGCTAGCGCAAATAATCCGTAACGTACACTTCGGATGCTTTGAATCGTCACTCCGACGCACGATACGTGTGGATCAATCAGTAATCCAGCGTCAATCTGTATCACGAAACGCAATTCATTGAACCTTGAAACGTCACTCTGAAATACGATACGAACTTCAAAAGGGGGCTACATCCTAAGAATTGTAAGGTGAGGGACTAAAGTGGACTCAGTTCCCCCCAATAACCTAAAAACACCATGAGGGACGCCTCAAATCGGTGTAAGAAGACTGGTACCAGCAAGAAGCGACAACAACAAAGACATCATAGACATATACTAAGGTATGCCCGTTGTGAGGTCACAACTCTTTTAAGAGGGGAGATCTGTCAGGGTCATGACCGATGACATATGTGTCATACATGTCATACGTGTCATACCTGTCAGACATGTCATACCATACAGGATCATGACCGATGACATATGTGCAATACATGTCATACGTGTCATACCTGTCAGACATGTCATACCATGTCATGGCATGTCATGTCGAGTCGTGTCATATATTATTATGACAGTCGTCAGTACGGTCGACTATGACTGTACATGTCGCCAGATGATAAGTCACATCATCTGTCATTATTCAAGGAAAGACTTGAATGACCCTGTCATCGAGAGTTCGTACGTCGAACTCGAAGATGGCAAAGCAAGATACATCTTGAAGTACAAACAAGAACCATCTTGGAATAATAATAATAATAATAAAACATTTACGCTAGCAAAAGGGACAAAGTCCTGAGAGTGCGGTAACCCTGCAAAGCAGGCTAGTGAAAACACTAGGGGCTACTCCCTCTACTATAGCGCGCCCACAAAGGGGCTCAACCCACTTTTCAGCAAGGTGACATCTAGAGAAAAAGCTAGGTGCTAAGCAAAAAACTCTAGAAGGTGGAGAAGCAGCCATGGCCGGGTGAGTGGAGGGGTGGCTGAATCTGAGCGGCAGGGAGGAAGTCCGAAGAATTAAGAGTGTTGGAGACGCTGGAGAAGTCGGGGTGGGCGGGGGAGAGGGGGTGGTGGGGGAGGGGGAGGGGGCCTCCTAGGGGACAGGGAGCCACCTTATATTGCAAGACTTTTGAAAATTACTGCAAAAGGGTTTGAAGAAAGTCGTTTGATTGCTGCACAGCTTCTGTTTCTGTCATGGTCTCACTGCTCGAGATGTCAACTGTATGCGGGTCAGTGTTTAAGGTGGTGGGGGTGTTTAACAGAAACACGTCTCGCCTATTTCTGGTGTGTTGCCTACAGATTCTTGAAAGTTTTTTAAGGAGAGGTTTAATCTTGCCACGGGGAACACCTATCGTGTTGAGGACAGTACCGAAAAGAGGAGGGAGGTACCCCATGAGTGTAAGTGCTTTGGGCCATTTCACGGTGCTAATGAAGGGCTTAGAAGCTACGTTGGTGATTGTCGTGTCATGGTGACCGCCATAATAATGCTCAGCCCCATTCTGATGATAGGGGGGGTCTTGGGTGGGCCATGGGCACAACGAAGAAGGGAGTACGTTGTCCCTTTCGTTCAGAACTTCATTCCAAATATCAGGGCTAACTCCAGTGTATTCTAGTCTCCTCTCCGTGACTCTGGACTTAGGGAGGACATTGAGGAACCATCTAGCAATCTTTTTCTGTGTAGGCCTCCAGTCAAAGGCTGGTTGAGTATCGCTGGGTGCACTGTCTATAGCTATGATAACGACATCCGAGAAATCATCCTTATAGCATCCGCCACCTGGGAGAACGTAGGGGTCATCACCCGTCCAATAACCATGTGGGATAAATGGAATAGTGTTATGCGGGAATCTGAAAACAAGTTTAAATCCTTTATCAAACCATCTTTTTTGGTTTTTGGGAGAAAGTGGAAGAATCCATGTTCCTGAAAATCCGGGTACAGTGTTGGCCGCTTTATGTCCCATTTCCAAGGTAGTCATAACCGCCGAAGATTTGCCCTTATCCTTTCCATCAAAGGGGGGATTTCCGTAAACTATTCTGCCAATGCCTGTTAACGGATCCACGTAGGCATCCCAAGCGAGGCCATCAAAACCGATTTTCCCATGATAACAGAAGGGCCTGAGGGCTTTTTTCATTCTAGTGGTGGGTATGCATCTTCTCGAGTAAATTCTAGGGTGGGCATTTAGTGGGTTGGAGAAAAGTTCACAGCCGTTTTTGTCAAGGTTTCTGTCATCCACCAAAATATCTAAGAGGCTTCTTCTTATTGCATAGCAGTTTTTAGGGTCTCCCGATTCAAACTTACATGCATTGAGGGCTTCATGGATATCGTGTGCCCTATTCGAGTACTCCGCAAGTGAGCATGGGACTGCTTTGTTGGAAAGGCGGTGCCAAGCCAAAAGTTTCCAAAACTCTTTCTTTTGAACATATTGGAGTTCGGGATATTTAATTGTTCCCTTAACATGGTCCACTTCAGGCTTTGCGGTCACGGCAATGGTATTCTTTTTTGAACTTGATGGACGGTACATGCTAGCTTCCGGGAGAGCGTGTAAGTATAATTCCTCATTCATTTCCTGTCTTAGGTCAGCAAGTGGAAAAAGTTTCGATGGTTGTGTTCTGATGTATGTGGTACCCTTTCCAGGGTTTAGTAGTTTAGGTTTTTCTGAGATTTCTTCAGCGATGATTTTCCTTAGTTCGATATCTTGGGTTGTTCTAAGATTATATAAACTATCATTATGTCCTGGGCATTCAAGTTGGATGTGTTCGAAGGTGCATTTTGTATTCTGTTGGCAGTAGGGGCAGTTTTCGGACCCGATTTTCCCCAGTTTAAATAAGCGTGCAGGAGAGGCTTGAAGACCCAGGAGTTCTCTACTTCTAGAAGCGGTGAAAGCTTTAGGTGTCATTTTGGAAATATCTTTGGTGGGGGCGGTGTTATTCTCGTTGAGCATTCTCAGATGCTTCCCTTGGGACTGTAGGGTTCTCCAATTATGATAGTGTGAAAGTCGTTGAATTCTTCTGATGTGACTACGTATATCGCCTAAAATAGGGACCTCAAAAAAGAATAATGAGAAGGGTAGTTCCTCGGCAGGGTCGTAGCGAGAAATGTCAAAACAGCCCCCTCTGAATGAGGCTCTTTTAGCAGTACGGTCCACTCTGTCATGGACTTTGTCATTATTGTGACCCCTGATCCATTTAAGGATGATTTTACTGTGGTCTCCTTCACTGTAGAAGCCAAGTTCTTCTAGCAGTAGGCGAACAGCCTGCACATCTCTGCGATTAGCTTCACGTAGTTTGTCCCGAGCACTCATGGACCTGCCATCCTTTGTTACCGCAGATATTGCTGCCATAGAGTCAATGGCATGTACCATTGGAGTAATAGATTTGAGGAGTTTCTCTTTTTGTTCTGTGAGTAGAAATCGCAGTCCCGCAATTTCAGCAGATGTGCTACTCGGGTTTGGATATCCTCCTTGATAAGGAGCCCCTGTGCGGAGAAAGTTCTTGAGGGGTGGATATTCATCTTCCGTACAAGTGGCATCCCGTTGTCAAAGTTTTTTATAGCATATGCTGCCCCACTGCATGCTGTTTTCTTTCCAGCAAAAAGGGAACCATCGCTTGCCATATCATAGTCTTCCATTTGTTTGCTCTTTTCGGCGTTGGAGGTGGATTCTTCTTCCGAGTCGCTGGGGCAGCTGTATTCACTTTCTTCCTCCGCAGTTTTGTTTTTCATTCTGGCAATAATGGTTTCATACTGTCTGTCTGAGATGTAATCATAGTGTGAGTTGATATCACTAACTGTAGCAAGGACAGAAGAGGGCGGGTCCATATGGTCATTATATTCAAAAATAGAACCTGCTGGAATTAGGATGCAACCGTCATTGGTGATGCTATATTCAAAGTCGTATTGAAGACTGTTGGTACCTTTGATTCTGACAAAGACATTAGGGTTTATGGCATTGTTACTGTATTCTGTATATTGTATTGACATGGCCTCTAAGTCAATATTGGTAATGTGAATAAGAGAGATGGAATTTCGGTCACCATTCCCTTTCCAATGAAATTCACCCGTGTCGGGGGGTACTATGTTGTCTCTATATTGTTTTTTGACATATCTAGCCTGTGGGTCCAAATCTACGGGGTTTTGAAGCATTTCCTTTTCGATTTCGGTTAGCCATCCAGGGGGTCTACTGCCATTCAGCCTGAAAAAACATTTACTTTCTTGCCAGTTTTTTAACATTCCACCGCAAGGAGTTAGAAAGGAACCTGTGTGCTTGAGGTTGTATTTTTGTATTGCGGAGATAACATTCCTCGACATGTAGAGTTGTCTGGGAAGGGTGGTGATTAATGTATTTTCACCCGCTTCATTTTCAGGGTAATTTTTAGAGTCAATAGCGTATCCAAGTTTTGCCATAATGTGACCTGTACGCCTAAACCAGTTAAAACGTTTGTCTTTAGTATGGCTGTAGGTTGCATAGTGCGATAAGGGGAAACCCGATATAACATTTTTACCCATTTCGTTGTTCATGTTTTGAATTATTATTTTAAGCCATAGATTGCTATTTCTACGGTATAGTGAGATGAGGTGGGGATCAGTGATACGGTCCGTGTGGTTGTGTTGCCAATATTCGTGTTCATCCGCAGAACACAGGGTGTTCATAGTTTCGGTGATACACGACGCGGTTACAACATCAAAGACACTATCAATACCGTACCCGCCTTGGCAGACTGCTGTCCAGATTATTTGGTGATTGGTGTCAACTGGGCAGCCCAGATATTTAATTATAAACGAAGCTATCATTTTGTCTAATTCAATTGCGACATTCTTTGAGGAGTTGGCAATTGCTGAGGTAACTTTAAGGGGGTATGCCATCCTCGGAACTACAACCGCATTTATAACATATCTTAGCTGGTGTAGAGTCATGTGTTGCCGTTGGATGGATGTGAGAGTAGATTTAAGTCTGTCGATAAGGATTTCCGCCTGTTTGTCCCATTCCCCATTTAGTGCAAACCATACTCCGAGATATCTGTTTACCTCTTTGCTGTTGGAGAAATCGAGGAATTCTGGTGACTCAGGGGGTATCCATTTCGAATCAATGGAAGGACTTGGGTCATTTGTATTGGGCTCCAGGTGACCCCCTGAGATGAGTAAATCATCGGACGGGTCATATCGCGTTACTGTTTTGCCCTGAGGTTTAATACGCTTTCTGTAAGAGTATTTGGATTTCTTAACATTGATGGGAATACCAATGAAGCTCATAAATTCATTAACTACACCTAGCATGTCTTGAACTTCGTCTTTAGTTTTCCCCACGAGAATGATGTCATCACAAAAGAACCGTGCAAAGATATTTAAAGTGGTGTCCTTTTCTAATAGGTTTTGGGAGGGAGGAATAACATTATTTCCTGGTTTGTCTGGTCTATGGCGTTCCGAGTTCAGTTCATATCCATATGTGGATCCTGTCGGGTTTACACCGTTTGCTCTTTTTGCTAACCAAATTGCAAGGATGTCCATAATGGCTACAAACCTAAGTGGGCTCAAAACTTCTCCCTGAGGGACTCCACATTCTAGGGACCATTCATCCGTGAGGCCTTCTTCGGTGAGTACCATTCTAGAAGCATCATTGGTAATGTCTGAGATGATGTTGATTATTTGTGATGGGAGTCCCAGCTTTCTCAGCGCTAAATTGCTCATCCAGAATTCAGCTCTGTCAAATGCTTGTTTGAGGTCCAGGTAAACTACGTGAAGGTCTTTGTCGTATCTATTGGCATCCGAAATTACTTCATTCAGAATTTGAAGTGAGTCATCTATGTTTTTATTCGGAAGAAACGCATCTTGAATGGGAAAGAGAATGGGGTGAGTGTTAAGTATTGTTTTGAGACGGTTAGCAATTATTGTGTTAAATAGTTTAAGACCCGTTTCCAACATTGTAAGGGGTCTAGAATTATCTATTGTACATGGTGCAGAGGGATTTTTAGGGATTGGAAGGATGACTCCAGATTTTGCACTCTTTGGAAATTTCCCAGTTATAAGAATGTGGTTAAAAAGTGAGACAGTAACCTCTTGAAAATTTTCTGGGCCCTTGATCCACTGCGAGTATCTCATTCCTGAGGGTCCTGGTGCTGTGGAGATACCACAGTCCGAGTATGCTTGTTGGAGTTCTTTGTGCGTGATTTCTGTCAGTAGTCTAGCAGCGGCCGTATCGGGGATTTTGGGGCTGTCCTTTAGAATGTCGGTGAGCCACTGTGGGAGTTCATCTGGCTCATTCGGGTTAGTAGAAAATAGTTTTTTATTTTTGTATTCATCTAGTGTTGTGTTTAGTCTTTCTGTCTTTGTCTCGGGTATCTTTCCATCACTACCTGGGGTAGCGGCTGCACCTTTTTCAGTAGGTTTCATCTTTCCCATGACTGTGTCTAGAAACCTCGAAAGGTTAGTTGAGAAAAGATGCTGCAAGGCTTCCTTTTCTCGGAGATTGCGTCGTTCAATGTCAGTGTCTCTGCTTTTCTGAAAAGCATTTCTGATTATTACATAATTTTCATGCAGACGTGATCCCCATGTGGCTGCCGTTTCATTGTGTTTGGGTTTGAGCGAGGCAAAAGGTAGCGTGCGGGCAGCCTTTTTGGCTTGCTTAGGAATGTTGCTTGCATGAGTTCTCGTGTCCAAATATTTGATGATGCGGCGTACTGTGTTTAGCCATTTGTATATATAGTTAGATACTGCGGATGGGCTTTCGGACCTCCCAGTTTTGTTCAGATTCTTGGTGCCAAAGGCGTCACTTGCCGCCTGATGTGCCAATTTGTGCAGGGTATCCCATGTCGCGTCAGGGTGCATTTCCTTGAGGCCAGTGCCGCCGTTTCTAGTTGCTTCCGATCCATTTTCCATTTCGAGTGTGTTATGTAGTCTTTCAGTGTAAGACACCCAGCCTGTAGCGTATTGGAATAAATGGGCGGTGCAATCTATTTTTTCCGAATGCATCTCAGATCCGTACAGGTTCCAGAATTTAGCAGGCATATGGGGTTGTAGGAGAATATTCCAGCTGGTCATGTGCTCATCTGTGTTGGATTTCGTGATTTTCTTAACTTCCAGTGAGCTGAATGACAGGTGTCGTTTGAGATAGGCATTAACATCTTTCTTATTTAAAAGGTGAGGCGAACCTATATGCCAGATGTTATCTTTGTCGTTATGGCCTAAGTTGAGACCACCTTCCGGCATCCCCTTTCCTCTAGAGAGTAGGTGAGCTGCATGCCATGGGCTATTAAGGTGAATCCACCATTCCTTGGGTTTGTTGTGCCATTTTAGACATTGTTCTATATTGTCTGCCTCTTTATTTTTAGCTATGAGCTTACTCACTGTAATGGGGCTGCCGTCGATATTATCCCGTTTAAGATCAAGATCAGTGGTGTCTCCCTTAATGGTGCTGATAGCGGTTCTAGCTTTGTTTTTATTGATGCACGCGTGCACAAGTTCGTTTGTGCTGTATCCGTTTGCTTCGAGAAGTCCTACAATATCTTTCCTGTTTATTTTCCTTTTTGTACCCTTATTTTTGTTTGTCATTCTAATTGGGTACCCTGGGTACTCATCATGTGTGGTTTCCTTGGCACCATTAAATCTAGGTGTTGGCAAAGTTGTATCGGTGGAAATCTGCGGTTTGGTGTCGATTTTAGGGAGCTTAAATTCAGCCCATACTATCCCGTGGTCGGAGATGATATAAGGGTTTTCCTCCGTCCATCCTGTTTTAACGGTCATTTCTGCCATAGCTGTGTTGGCCATGATATGGGTGAGTTTTGCTTTTGAGTTTTTGGATATGACATGTGTGAAAATTTCCGTGTTTGGATTTCGGTCCATTATCAGTTCATTGAGTGAGCATCTGTCATTGTTGAAATAGGTTAAAAGATGCTTATTCTTTTCGACATGTTCTTGATACGACATGTAATTTCCACCTGACACCCGCTGATTTGGGGTAATGGTGCAGTTTTTGTCACCTATCTCTACGTAGGCCTTTTTTGGATTATTTCCTGACCTACCTGCCCAGTCAGTAAGTGTGTCATATAATTCCACTTGTTCCTCTACTAATGTAGCATCATTCATATAACCGCTGGCTATGTAGAGCTCAAAACCATTATTTCCTGAAAATTTGGTCATTACTGCTCTCTTTGCATCTCCATCGATTGTGGTGACCGAGGTGGATAGTGGCAAACTCTTCGGATTCCATAGGATCATGGAACCAATAGAAGCTCTCTCATTTACATGAGACGTGCGAAATTGGATTCCTTTTTGTGTCATTAGGGTTTTGATTAATGCAAGGTTTTCAGTATTTACCTTGGTTTCTGATATACATATTATATCAGCCCGTCCGTCGATTAAAAGATTGCAGATTGTTTCTAACTTGATTAAACTGTCTTTATCTTCTTTGTGGTGTCGGAGGCCTCTCATATTCATACCCATTATAATCAAATTGTTAGAGTGTTGTGCTAGTTGTAGTTTAGTGAGTCGGTCTATTTCTTCTGACTGTCTCATGGCGTTTTTGTGTTTTGCTTTTTGTAGTATGCATCTGCCATCTGCGTCATAAATGTTCTCGATATCAAAGATTTTGTTTGTGCATTTGGTTTTACGGATTATTCTCTTTTGTTTATGAGAGTGTTTCCTGCGGTATCCATATGTGTGGGGTTCACAGGAAGGCCTTCCTTTGCCTGAGATGAGGTGATTATAAGCAGTGTGAATGGATTTACAGTCTTTGTGCTCAGAATTTGGCTTTGTTGGATGTGCATCAATTTTCGGAAGGTGAGTTCTCAGTGATTGTCGTATGGTCGAAATGGCTTTGTTATTTTCGTGTTTGATTATCCTGGCTTCTCTGCCCGTTTGTGGTAGAATTCTAATGTTTAGGTTTTCAAGTTCGTATAGTAGGTCTCTGTTCAATTGTGCTGCTGAGAAGAATTTGGTGTTGTGCAGGATGTGATAGACTTTGTGGGCTAGTGTAAAATTGAAAACCCCCATGTTATTCGGGTGTACTCCCAGTTTCAGGGTTATGCGGTGCACCCTCAGGTCTTGAGGAAAAAGTGTGGAAATGTCTTTCTGGTGTTTATTGTTAGGGATATCAAACTCACAGTGAATAATCTGTCTTTCTGGAATGATGTGGACTGCAGTTGACCATATGTCCTTAGCCACAAGAAGATGAATTTGAATGTTGGTGTTATCCGTGTTCGAGGTGTGATGATATTTCCTATGCGATTCGATGGCTTCTGAAACTATTGTTTCATTAGTGGTGTGTGTCTTCCATTTCAGTCTGAAAGTTTCTACCAGAGTTTCTATCTGCTTTTTGGTTGTGGCACCTCTGCGTGTGAGGATGTGGTGGGGAGATAAGGTCATATTAGGGCCGCTGATTGCGGCGTCATTTCCAGCGTGCTCCAAGTGTTTGAGCTCCAGTGTGTTACAGGTATTCTTTACCTGCAGCCCTATTTCTTCCCTCATTTCTAATCGGTATTTATGTATTTCCTTTTGCATCGTTTTGTTGCCATACTCCCCAATATATAAATCAGATTTTAGGTACTCGAAAAATGAGGTCTGGTGCAAGCCTCTGTTCCATTGTGCCCATCTGAAGGCGGCTTTTGCTACCCATGTGCCACAGTTGTATGTATCTGTTTGAAATGTTTCCTTGCTAGTGGTAGTTGTGAATTCATTATATTCAGTAATGGTTATGAAATTTTTAAACCAGGTTTTGAGTGCTGCCTCAATCATATTAATGGTTTCTCTTTCAGCTTTATCTCCAAAGGGATCATATATGTAAGCTTCTATTTTCCCAGGTGATGATGAGCGAATCATTATGAGACGCCAATGTATATTGTCACACACGCCTATTTGTGTGTGGCCATATTTCTTGAGTCTGCTATTAATGAGTTGTGTGAGTTTTTGGTCCTCCCCTGTCATCTTGAGCATCATGTCTGTAAGGTCCATAGGGGCTATGGTACTCGGGTCCCGTATTTTCATTGCATCACCAACATGAGTTGCATTTAACCACCCCTTTTCTGAAAGGAGTGATTCCGTGGTCATTGTGGTTACAACTACTGCGTTATCTTCGGTGCTTGCTCCACCGCTTAACAGCTGCTCGGGTTCCGAAATATTATATTGTTTAGTATCGTTATCCTTCTTGTGGTGGGTTTTATATTTCATTATTCTTGAAGGTAAATTCATTTTGGGTTTCTTTGCAGTTTGAGTCCGTGTTCTCTCCCAAAGCCATGCCGTTTTGGGGTTTTGAATCATGTATTTCAAGGCGCTCTTACTTATCCCTTTGCAAGCCTTAGGTCTCTTGTGGGCTAGGTGTATTATGACTCTGGGTCCCGGGAAATATTTTTTAGGGTTCAACTTCATTCTGCTGAGTTCCGCCATTATATGAAGAAGCATGATAGTGGGCCCGTAAGTGGTTGTTTGCATTTCCGCTCGTGTTTTAATAATATTTTCCTCACATCTCAAGAGGTGTCTCATTATGTAATATGTCATAATTATGCTACCGCTTATAGCTTTATCTATTTTTATTTCCATTTAAAATATATTTCAAACCATGCTGGGCTTACTATAAGATACATATATTGTGTTGAGTTAACAGCCCTTTCGGTCCATACCAGATTGAAGGTATACTTTTTTAAGTTTTTCTTCCACCGCGTTAGATTTGCAATATATCGCTGTATTATTTCCGAGCACCGTATTGGTTTATCTGTAGCCCGCTTGACTACACTCCGCGTGTCTTTTATAAGACCAGTGCGCACCTCGCTTCCCCCGCTCCCGTGGTTTCTGAACATTATTGTGCTCACCGTGTTACGCGTTACACCCACTTGTTGCCTCCCCTCAGCTACCATACCGTTTATTTGGGCATTCCTCTTTCGCACATGGTTTCGTATATGTCCTCGGGTCCCTTCCCTGAAATTTTTTGGTTCTAGGCTCATTTTTGCAAATTTTCGATTTTTAACGAATTGTGCCTCATGCAATTCGCTTCCGGTCCAAGGTTGTCCGGTTGCCTTTATTTTTTTCCCACTAACCCTTTTTGTCATATATAAGCATTGTGTGAAATATTTTCGCCCCATTTTACTTCTACGCACTTCCACCCGTCCCGTATTCACTAGGTGTCGACTCAAGAGGTTAGGGTTTCCCATTATTTTTGTGCTTACAGCCGCCTTTTCCCCTAGAAACATGTGTCCGTGCCCCCGAGTCTCTCGTAAGATTATTTTATCAGTACTATTACGGTGTATTGCATTCAGTTCTAAGTTGTTTAAACACCGAGCTAAGTTTACCGTGACCCGCTTCAGGTTAGTAACCACCCGCTTCGGAAAGCATATGGGTTTATTTGTGTTATTTGTTGACCGCATGTTGTTTTCCAGGCATCGTGTAAGTATTATTAAACTTTCTGTATAATGCATTGAGTTAACAGTATGCCGCGTTAAGTTGCCTGCATATTGTGAAGTGTTTCCTGCTTTGGTTTCCCGTCCTCTTAAGTTTGCTAGGAACCGTGTGTGGTTATTTATTAATATTTTGGTGTTTGACAACCGGTGCAGGTTTTCATATAAGTTTGTTGGTTCGGGTGCCTCGGAGGGTGAGCTATGTGAGGAACTGTATTCACTGCATAAGTGTTTATCAAGCGGCAGGTTATTATTATGCCAGGTGTGTGCTTTGTATTTATTTAGTGACGGTGTGCCGTACACGGGAGGGTCCCTATGATGAAGGTGTCTATGTAATGCAAGTTTGAGAGTGAACTTTGAGCTATCTGTATGCCCGTGCTCTGGTTCAAGATTGAGCTTTTGAAGTCGAGGGAAATATGTGTTGTGTGGTGAGACAAACTGTGGGGAGTGAACAGCAGTTGTAAAGAGAAGAGCAAAGCAAGAGCAGGGGTGTAAATATGTGCTGTGCATACTTAAATTTACTGCTGGCCGGTGGGTCACAATGAGCAGAGCAAGGAAGAGATTGACTCTTCTGGTTTTAGGGATGCTAGTGAGGGTCACTTGCATATCAGATGCTTGAAAGCACAAAGTCTGAGAGAGTGTTCAGAGAGAAGAAACAGGTTTAACAGTCCAATTTCTCAGTATCTACCTTCAGCAAGATTAATTCCTCCGTCACCTTCCTGTGTCAGGGGTTGTCTTTGGCTGCCTCCTGCGGGGATCTTGTGGGCAGGGCTGAGAGCTGAGGGGGTGAGCTTTCTCTTTAATGCTTTAGCTTTTGCTGCTTCCCAGTTGGCTGAGTTTTTTGTGGGGGTACTCGGCGGTCCTGGAGGGCCTCCTGGTGGGAATCCTGGGGGGCCTCCTCCTCCTGATCCTTTTCCTTTACCAGATCCTTTCCCCTTTCCCTTCCCTTTCCCGCTGTCCATACAGTTCTTGGAACAATGACCGAACCTTTTGGGAGATGGGGCACACTTGAAACACTCGTGGGCACTGCACTGGGTAATCAGGACTACTCCAACAGGGTTGTAGATGTACTGGAGTGGAATGAAGTAAACTGCGTGCTCCGGATTTTGAATGTCCGGTACTGCCGGTTCCGGTGCTGCTGCAACTGGGGGCCTGAGTACTGCGTAGATCCTTCTGACCAGCCGTGATCCTCTGCCCTTTCCTGGATGTTCTGTGAATGTCTGTTGGAAGACCACCCGCTTAACAAAGCTTGAAAATGGAGTCGTGAGCAGGAATGAGACTATGTTATCCGTTGAGACCTGAAGATTGGGAGCGGAAGCACGCAAGAACAGGTTAAATCGAGTCAGTCTGGAAGATTTAGGCGTGATGTTAAAGCGCTGTCCGTCCACCAGAAGAATTCCCAGCTCGAGGATTGCAGTCGCTTCTTCCTCGCTCTTTAGCTGAACTTTGATGAAGGGAGTCTGCGTGTTAACTCTAGTTAGAATGCGCGGTTTCGTAATGTTTGTAGAGATGCGAGCTTTAAAAGAACAATGGAGCTTAATGCAAGAGCGGTATCTGTGTGAATGCTTTTTTACGTGAAGTGAGAGGGAGGTTTTTACCTTAGCAACACCCGATGCGTCCACCTTTCGCGTCAGACCGTCAACCGCCAATGAGCCAACGTCGAGATGCTTCCTGGTCAGGGTCTCCTCGCACTGCCTTCTTACTTCGCTAAGCTCGCGTCCAGTGAAGCGCGCGGTGTTCTGGACGTTGTGCCTCGTGATCTTCAGCGTCTGTAGGAAGTCTTCGTTCTCCAAGTCAC
This sequence comes from Cymbomonas tetramitiformis, assembly GCA_001247695.2. Lineage (NCBI taxonomy): Eukaryota > Viridiplantae > Chlorophyta > Pyramimonadophyceae > Pyramimonadales > Pyramimonadaceae > Cymbomonas > Cymbomonas tetramitiformis. The sequence continues at coordinate 25,506 of LGRX02020603.1, forward strand.
CTTCGTGGCCTTCGATTTCGGTTTCGGTTTTCTTCACCGTCTCAGAGTAGTCCACTGCCGTTTGAAGAGATGCGAAGTCGAATTCCGCTTCCTCTTCGTGGCTGACAAGCGACACTTCTCGTTGTCCAGTCAGACCGTCGATTCCGTCGTACTCGCCTGTGTTCACAACTGTTAGTAATGCACAAATGAAAAAAGAAATGCTTGCTATCTCTAAATGCTGTGCGTGGGCTTTCGTTATTGCGTTTTGTAATGCGTCAGTTGTGATTAAACAATGGAGGAATGCGTGAGCTTTCGTTATTGCGTTTTGCAATGCGTCAGTTGTGATTAAACAATGGAGAAATGCGTGGGCTTTCGTTGTTGCGTTTTGCAATGCGTCAGTTGTGATTAAACAATGGAGGAATGCGAGGCTGTTTAATTTTGTACCTGCTTCTTCTCTTTCTTCCCAGGTGTCCTCGTTTTGGTCACCTTCGGCTTGTGCTCCCTCGCGTGCACCCAGGTCGATTTCTGCAAGTCCAGAGGCTGAGGGGGACTGCTGTGTTTGCTCCGATGCCTGTTTTGCAATGCGTTCGTCTACTTGTATCTGAACTGACTCCAGTGTGGGAAAGTACAAGTCATATTCCAGGAGTGTTTCAACGATGTTTCTGATGTTTTCCCTCTGAACTGTGTTCCTGGTGTACTTGATCAGTTTCTCGACGTTTGTGGTTGCTGCTGCTGACTCAATGACAACTTCGTTTCCTTTCACTGAGCACATATTTGTCGCGTGTCTGAAAATGTTCCACAGGAAAGTGCACATAGTGGATGGCCTTTCGATGTTTCCGAAAAACTTCTTGTGATTTATCGGAATGTTTCGTGCTGCGAAAACTGCGTCTGCTTTCGCAAGGAAAGTGGCATAGATGAGGGATGAAACTGTGTCCTGGTCCAGTTTAGCGCTCCACTTATCACTGTCGCGGATCACGTCTGAATTCATACTCCTCATAAAGTCATATTTCTGCTGAATGGTTTCTGGCTGAGTGAAAGCGTCCATATCTGTGGGTCCTTCTTCGTTCATAATTCTCCTGTGTGAAGTTATCAAAAACGCGAAAATCAAGCTCGTTATAGTTCTGATGTTGTTACTCTTTTGTTCTTTCAGTTATGCGTAATGTTGCGCTTTACGGTTTTGGTTCCTCACTGGAGAGCTCAAGGCTCTCCAGCTTCTCCAGGCGTTTTGTTGCTCTTTCCCCAGGACCTTCGTAAAAAACTCAGGTCGCTGGGTACTGAAATTTCATATCACATATCAAGAAAACATACAAGCTAAAGCAAGATCATACCGCAAGTTTTAGGGTTTGAAGCAAAGGACACCATATTTCACTATAAGAAGCAAAACAGGGGTCGAAAAATACCTTCTGGTCGACAAAATTCTAGGAAAAACGTCTACTCAAACCTAAAAAATTATCATAAATAATATGCGCGAAAAAACGTTTTTTCCAGTGCTCGCGCCCTTCGGACGCTGAGACGTTTTTGACTTTTAGCATGTCTTGGCTTTTAGCATGTGCGGAACACGCATGCGCAGTATGAACGAACTATTCGTTACCACAATACTGGTCGTTCAACCAACGTCTCGGGTTCACAACCCAATGGCGGTCCCATCTATGCGATGGGAGACGTATGGTATAGATGAGCGAAGCGTTGGGCTTCAGCAGTATCTTCTCACTGAAGTTCTGCAACTCATCCCGCTATATTCTGACGCTTGTGTTTGCCGTTCCACAGCACAGCGCATATACTTGTATTTTTGTATGATATATTGAGGGCTTCTTTATCTAGCCCTAACATCCCCCGTCAAAGAGGCACCGGAAATCGAATGTATCGACAGAGAAAGTTGAGAGGGTGCAGAACCTGCTCGATCTGAAGGGCCGGTTGACCAAGCAGGCCATCAAGGAGCGCGTGACAAAACTCTGCCCGAACATAGGGGGGATAATTAAGACGGCAATGACTCTGGAACAATGCATGGACATCGCTTTACAACTAGAGACACAAGACATGGAGGTAGACTCAGAGTAATATTTCAAGTGAACACAATGGTTTTGGGCATCCTTGCTGACAGTACTCATCAGCAACCCGGAAGGGCAATGTAAAGATATATTCAAATGTAAAGATATATTCAATACTTTATAAACTGTCACAGCTCTCCGCATTCAAATCCACACAACTTTGGTGTGTGTTGTTCCTTGGATCGACTCCTTTGGCACCTCGATTATTAAATGGGTGGCGCACCCGAAAGTTTCCCTCCCCACAATGCCCGGGCTCCTCCGACCGGTGCTCTGCTCAGCGGCTTCCGTCTATCGCCGTGTACCTGCAATGCCCCTACACCAAAGTTACACTTGTGGTGTGTTGTATGATCTTCAAGATACCGAGCGAGTGGAACCCTCAAACAACAGCAAAGGTGCAACTGCGAGGGACTGCACCCTCCGACCAAGTTTGCCCGAAAATATTGCTCTCAGCCGAAATACTCAGTTCCTCAAACGCGCCTGCGACCAAAGTATTTCAAATTCACTTGGACATGACACCTGGATTACACTATCTATAATATGGGCCTATCAAGCAAGTTTGAAGGCATCAGAGGGAGCGCACCCTGAGAGTGTGGCATCTCGGATTCGAACTGAGACCTCCAGACTTTAAGTCTGATGCTCTTCTTGAGCCAATGCCACAAATTTAGCTTCTAAATACGATATATACACAATAAAAGGTCACACGCTTGGGTTAGAGATTATCGGAATCCTTGTCCCCTGTGTAGGCCCTCCCAGTGTGGCACGAATGCCACATCGTGCCACAATTAAGTCCTATTAGTCGAAATCTAAAACTCCGACACCATTGCGCCTGCATCCTTGAAATTGTCGTTTGGAAATAAGTTGCTCGAGCGATAACAGGTCGCTCGCTCGGTTTCAATCAAGTTGAAAGTCCGGTCCTACTGTGGAGGTCCTCATAAGCTCTGTGCAAACCTGATCAAGCGAGAAGCTAGCCTAAGAAGCACGGCAACTCGTGGTATCAAAAGAAAGGCGAGCTTTTCGAACGGGCAAAGTGACTTGCAGGTTCTTCCTCACACAGATCCTCGCGACAACGTGAAGTACCGCAGAGTGCACAGGAGTCCTCTCCTCCTTTTGACAATGCAGTTTCGTCGGCGCTCGCGGTGAGTGATATGTCGCTCGATACAGGGAGCTAAACATATGTCGGCACCCAAAAATCTTTCTGATGGTCGGACAAACATTCTACAATTTTCAGGCGGAGGACCAACTTGCACGAACGACCGCGGTCTCCTCGTAATTCTGTGTATAGGCGGCAGGAGGTGGTGTTCATATACGTACGCACTGACACCTAAACGTTAGGTCCGTTGCCGAGCGCCACACTCACATAAGCGGCTGAGGTGTTGAATAGGGTCCTAATTTAACCTAGGGAAGGCGGACGGAGGCCAAAACAAGGGATTGCAGATAACTACTTGGATTTGGACGAGACGAGATCTTCGCCGCCTGGACGATGCTTTTTGGAGGATTTTCCCAACTGGAAGCCTGCCTTCACTCATGGGAACAATCCCAAATTGAGTCGTCCGATTTCCGTATGCATCTGACGGCCAACTTTTAGTTGTGCAGGCCTATGGTAATGGAGCGCACGGAGACGGTGCAAGACAGGTCGTTCAAGATTTACATAACCGTGATGATGATGATGTTGCGTCCTATCGTATGTTGTATGTTGCCTGAAGTTGCGTAGTATTGTAGGCTCTAAGAGCTTTAGAGCTACACGAAACACCTGTAACACAATTTAAGTTCCCTCCTCAGATTATTTTAAAACATACATTTGCGACTGTTCTGACGTCGACCTATTTTGAATCGAGCGTCTGCTGGCCTGGCTGTCTGAGACAACGGACAAATACAAAACATGGTGGGAGTGCTTTTGTTCAATATCGGTTCACGCTTATGCTGCTGCTTCAGGTTGTAATGCTTACTGTTTGTCTATGCAGTTTGGAGGATTTCCAGGAAACTTTGGTGGTCACTCTGGGACTTTCGAGAACCAATATCGTTGTTATTCAGTTGCTTTCATCGATAAGGTTAGTCTCAACCTGAACGCTTTCTTCTCTTCCTCGAGATCTTTCTGACGGGGGCTATTCTTTTCCTGTACAGCCGCACCTCGAAGATGGTGACAAAGGTGTGTAAGCATTACGTCTGTTTATGAGAAGTGGGCTCTCGTGTCTTCATGCTGTGACCTTCGTCTTTGCACCTACAAACTGACAAGTCCCTTTTGTGCTCGACAGTCATACTCCCACCATCTGCGCTTGACAGACTTGGTATGTGCCATATTGACCGGGCCTATGCGCTTGCCAAAAATGTTGTGGATTTCGTTTCGACCCGTCACCCCGATCTGACTGGCTTTCTATCGGGCAGCTTCACTGCGGATCGACTATCCTATGCTGTTCGAAGTCTGGAATGATTCAGCGCAGAAGTCCTCTCACTGCGGTGTGCTGGAGTTTATCGCTGAAGAGGGAAGGATATATATGCCTTCTTGGGTACGCCACGCTTATCATACACCCGCTTCACTGCAGCTCAAGCTGACGGGAGGACGTTCCTATTCGATTACCTTACAACGTTTAGTGGGGCGTGGCTCCTAGTAAGGATTTCAAATAGGATGGTTTGGATCTGACAAGTGATCGCTACTGCCATACGTCTCATGCGTCCACGAGACTTGCTTAGCTTCACTGGACTGCATTTGGTAGGATTGTAGGCTTTGAACACTCAGTTTTTTTTTTTTTTAAGTTTTCGACCTCCATCTCTTTGACGTTTTCGGTCTTAATTTCTGTTGTCCAGGTAATGGAGAATCTTCTTTTGGGTGAAGGCGACTTGGTAAGGCTTAAGAGTGCAACCCTCGCAAAAGGAACTTACGTGAAACTGCAGCCGCACACTTCAGACTTCTTGGACATATCGAACCCAAAAGCAGTGTATCCTTTCTCAATGCTTCCGTCGACGGCGTCGCTCTGTACTTCACAAAACTTTCTTTCTATTATATTGTTTGTTTTGTCAGCGCTTAGCTGCTTCGTCACTCGGTGCCCCACCGGGTTCGCATTTTCTTGAAATAATCATCAACGCTTGTGCGCGTGCTCATCCCTGTTTGCTCTCTTGCACCTTGAAGCACTGGAGACTGTTCTTACGCTTTCGAGTCCTTAACGTGAACAAGGCTGGAGAAAACGTTGCGGAATTTCTCGTGTTTGACCGCTGGTGACACCTTCCGTATGAACTACAACAACAAGCGGTACTACATCGATGTGGTCGAGAGCAAACCGAGCCAAGCAATATGCATCATCGAGACAGACTGTGAAGTTGACTTCGCACCTCCTCTGGACTATGTTGAACCGGTTTATAAAAAGCCTGAGGCTAGCACGCCGGTGGTTTCGAAGCCTGCGGCTGTGGCAAAAGGTACTCCTCTTGGCCTCGCGAGATTCATCACCAGACGCAAAGTGACCTGTGGAGCAGAGCGCGCAAGTTCCACTGCGCTGAAGTGAATAGTAAGCAACGTGAAGAGGTACTCCTCTTGGCCTCGCGATTTATCACCAGACGCAAAGTGACCTGTGGAGCAGAGCGCGTAGGTTCCGCTGCGCTGAAGTGAATAGTAAGCAACATGAAGAGGTACTCCTCTTGGCCTCGCGAGAATTATCACCAGACGCAAAGTGACCTGTGGAGTAGAGCGCGTAAGTTCCGCTGCGCTGAAGTGAATAATAAGCAACATGAAAAAGATTTTCAAGCTGTAGGGTTAAGAGAGGAACACGAAACCCCAAACGGGAAACGCTCGACAGTCAAGCAGCAGTGGTCAGAAGTTGCGTTCACAACCTAAGAGTTTGCGGTTTGGTAACTTCCGGAGAGGACGGTATGTCTTGGGGCTTAATTCCTGTTGTGACTTTACGGGGGTGTTCTTGGCGGGGTCCGACGTTCAGAGTCCGAGGTAATCGAGGAGGAGGAACCCACTTTCAGAGCCTTTGTTGGTGGTGGAAATCGTTTGGTGTGTATGAAACCCATCTCTTTTGTTCAGCGAACTTCCCTTTAGTACAGTGCCTCACAAGTGTTTCACGCGTGTGTGTATCGTGTTCACGTGTAAGCACTTTTTACCTGCAGATAACGTCGCACCATGGACGGGGGTGGAAAAGGTCACCTGCGTATGGCCTGATAGAGCAGTTGCCCTCGTCTCCCAACCTCCTGTGTAACCGGGCTTTGCAACCTGGGGTGGCCGGTGTATAGGATGGCAAGACAGTGGAATTTCAGGCGCCACCTCCTCCGAGGGCTTCTTCGACAGAATCCTCCTCATCCAGTGCTAGTGCTGCACCTAAGAAAACCGCAGGAAAGATCGTGTTTGGCGGCCCTCTCCGCAAACCTGGTGAAGCCAAGGTATTACTTCTCATCACGCCATGTTTCTCTGTGATAAGTTCTAGCTCTCTGAGAACTCTTGGATCTCTAGGGACCTTCATTTGCAACGATTCGTGCACTTTCACTTGCAATTAGTCACGTATTTTTATTGCAACTATTCATATATTTTCAGTAGAAAACTTGGGGCATTCTTGATTGGGAAGGATGTCCTGCCCTTTGACTGCAAAATGCTTGTGACTCAAAGATCTATCCTCGAAGTGGACCATGGAGAAGTGCTTTAAATGTGAAAGCAGGTAAGGAAGGGTGAGCGCCCTTTGACCAGTGAGAGAGTGAGCGAGTAAGGACTAATCTAGTTACTCAAAGTGAAAACCTTTCCGTTTAGCAGGTCTGAGAAGTTCCTTGATATAAGGCCCTGATCCATGTGGGGCATGCTGCAGGCACCCGTTGCAAAGAAAGAAGCACCGAAAGAAGAAACAAGTGAGGAGCCTAAATTTGTAGCCTTTAAAGGGAAGGGAAATCGTCTCCGATGAGTCATCTTTCCTCCAGCATTTGCTGACTAAACCTGCACTTTAGGGCACATCTGTGGTTATGATGGCATGTCATCAGTAGTTTACTACAGAGAATAGATAGTGTGAGGTGACGTAGATTCACTTCCAGCTTTAGGATGATGATCATACTGTCTGACGTATTAAGCTAAGCAGTCTATATATGGCAGGCTCTGCTTTTGGCATCGTCCATGACAAGTGAGTAACTTGTGTGACATATGTACTTCATGTTGTCCTTCTCTTTGGATGAAATTGCCGTTGTTGCCTAGGTTGCGAGGTTGTATCATCATAAGTTTTCATTGTGTTGAGTTTTTGATGATGCAGAATTAGGAGTGTAAACTTGCGTGTGTTTCTGAGGACTGGTTGGTCATGAAATTACTCATTTGAGCTCTTATCGATCATATTAGGTGTCGATTAGGGATGTGCCATGGCTGGGCGGTCCGCTTTGTGTACGAGAGCGGCAATGCAAGCTACACTCTTGACGACCAATTCTTTTGGACCATATTTTCTTTCCATAATGAGTAATGTATGTGGGAGGGACTGCGATTTAGGTTCCGTTGTGTAGTCGTTGGGAGTGCCAATGTACCAGGCACACTCCTGATAACTTATACATATTTACTTCTTTATTTTCTTTATTTTCTTTTATCTTCTTTCTTTTCTTTTTATGTTTTCTATTGTTTTTGGTGTATCACATAGGCTTCTAGCCTTATACGATTCCACTGTTTATTTGCATAACATATACTGGCTACGCAGCCTAGCAATACTATCACTTTTCGATATAATGTATGGTCGCAAACCTATAACATCTATATCCCTATGTTCAGTCTTGGCATACAGCCTAACACTAACATGTAAAACTTGTCCTTAATTTCTCTTGATCAACACTAACTGAAGTCCACTTTTCCAAGCTTCCCTTTCAACATGTTGCTCTCTAACAATCACTAGCAGGATTCCTGTATTGACATCTGCCATCGACCAATCACGTGCACATATATACCTCATTCTGTTACTCCTCCACCAATCATCAGGCAGATCATGATACTCTTGTATTGCCATTGCAGATCTTCTGGAATCCACTAGATCCTCAATATAATTATTGTCATTGCAGATCTTCTCCTGAAATCTGCCTTGTCATCAATTATTTCTTCCCCATTATTCGCGAATGTGTCATACAGCTGTGACCGGCATGCAACAAGGCCCTTGCAGCATGCAACCACCCGTCATCAGCATGCAACCTGGCATGCAACCTGGCATGCAACCTGGCATGCAACCTGGCATGCAACCTGGCATGCAACCAAGCGCGCAACCAAGCGCGCAACCAGGCATGCCGCTCTCGTTGTCGTTTTGGGGATCGGAGCCGGATACCGCGGATAGCAAGTGACAGCTGACACTGCAGGTGACAACCGGGCGAGGGGTGAAAATGAGGTGCACCACTCCCCACCCTTAGGGGTGGGAAAGTTGGTCTCCGCATGAGACCCAATTGTTTTTAGCGATTCGTATCTTGAAATGGTTCAAGCCAGCAAAACGATAGCGTAAAAATCCCTCCCCCTCCTTCGCCCCCCCAACCTCTTTACGCGCACCTCGCTCCACCTCACCGCCGAAACGCGGCCGCGCCGTAAGACAGTAAAAAAACCACGACGCGAGCGGCGCGTTCGAATGCTATCCGCCGCCGTTATTCGCTATCCCTCTCACCCTACCCCCCGCACCGCAGATCCCCGCCATCATACGCAGCCTCCGGACCGACCGCGCGCCGCACACCGCGCACTGCCTACTCGCGCATCCGCGACCGCGATCCTAACAAAACGGTCCCGCCCCCCCCTTGCGCACACCACCACACCCGCGCCAACGCCCACCCCCTCCCCTCCCCAAGCACCTTAGACCTTCACCTATCAATAAGCCCGACCCATCACACGCACCGTCACCACGCCTAGTGGAGATCCCCGAGATCGACCCGCCTACAGTAGTCCGAACTACTGTAGTCCGATTGTAGTCCGAACACCGCGTCTGCCATGCCATAACGTCGGGGTGGCGTCTGGGTGGCGTCGTGTCGCGGCACACGTGACACGCGGAATGCAGCAGTGCAGTGCGCAGTGGCCAACTCGGAACTGGCGAACTGGCAATGTCATCGTTATCGTTTGGCCGTCGTCAGATCGAATTTTCGTTGGTGTCGCCCGTTGGGATTCGAGATTTGACTAGGTATGAGTATTTAAGTAATTTGCCCTGCGCTGTGTCATTGTCACGGCGTTTTAAGGGTGTTTCAATGAAAAGCGCGAGGGATTCCTTTTGGATTCCTCATTATACAAATATATAATTATATATGAAGGTAGTGCAACACAATCGCTCGATCATACAAAAAGTAAGCTTAGCCGCTACATCGTATGGGTATCCCCGCCGGCATCTTTTCATTGTTCATACTCATTCAAGCAAATTCTCAAGACAGAACTCTTCGTGAACAGAGCACTCGACTGCAGCTGCAACTGCACTGCGCGCTAATATATGTTACAGAAGTGCATGGGAAATACATTTTATTTACAGGTAAGGGTGACTATTGCTGCGAGTGTACTTTACGCACATAGAAGTTATACCAAGGTGGTATCATCTTCTTGACAAGGGCATACTTTTGTTCGCCCTGCCACGCTCCTAGAACAGATTTTGCACTGCCCTTCTGCACGCTGCCGCGTAGGGTTGTATTTCACGCTGTATTCACGGTAAATAGGATATGTGAGCCTGAGCAACTTTTGAATTATCTGCATTCCTTCGGGGTCATCTACCCCGTGGCTATTGAAATGTATTTTGAGTTCTTTCCAGACCTTGTTGAGCGCCTCGGTAACCCACGAGGAGTAGCGAATAAAACTTTTGTGGTGTTGCAGGTGCTTCAGCGAATAAGAAAGCGTCAAGTGCGGGTAGGCGCCAATGTTGAAGGAGAGCCATGGACCTGGACCTGGGCCTTCAGTCCGTGGCGCAACAGCCACGCCACGACTTTCCAGGTTTGCCTCATATGCTTCCCTCGTCCCAAAATAGTCTGTCAAAAGTTGCCCCAAGGTGTAAGTTTTAAGTTGCCAGTCTAGGATTTGCTTGTCGTCTAGTTCATCCATCACCATGTAATTGCCCAGCTTGCACAATATGTTGTTGACTGCACTGACTGTTTCGTATAGCGCGCTGGTCTGTCCTTATAAAGAGCAGGGGTTTAAGAGCAGAGGTATCATCGCCTCGTCTAGAGGTGAAGTCGTGGATCTTTTTAAACGGCAATACGTTATGACGAGGAGGTGAAAGTTTCTACTAGTTGGAAATCGAGAATGACGACCGAACTGGATATAGCATACTGAAATCACTTTGAAACAAAAGGATGCTGCGCTGTTTCATCTGTGGCAGAGAGCTCTATTCCAAACTTTACGTCTTGTAGTTTCAACGGAGCTCGCAACAGTCGCTCTCAAAAATGTTGGCCAGGACGCTGAAGAGCAGCTCTGGCAAAAGTCTCGTCGCATGAAAACTTTCTCCTCGGCGCTCAAGTCGACAACGCCAGTCGCCTGGCTTGTTTCTTAAAGTTCCGCTGTCTGCTGTTGCACTGTGTTGAAGTTCAGACACCACTTTCAACGTCTACACTGCCGAGCACCGAAAAGACTCGAGACTTAAATGGGTGAGTCTCAAGGCAACACAAAAGATGGTGTTATTTGAGAAACGTTGTCACTGACATTTTATGCGTGTGAGGTACCACCGACGATGATTTCCATAACTTAGTTGACGTTTTTGGCTTTCGGCTTGGGCGCATTCTTGAACAGCGGCCTCATCGGATGCATGGGGTGCCAGCCTCGGCGTTGATATGGCTTCGATATTCGGAGATACTGCGTACTCCTCGTTGAACGATAATCTCAACGCTGTCACTGCGACTGCAGCCTCCCTTTGGAAAGGTGCGAAACTTCGCTTGTACGTGCGGGATAGAGCACCTTTCCTTGTTCAATCTCCCTCAGAATGATCTTGTGGGAGCTCCTATCCGAGGTCTTGAGCGTGGCGCAGTGGATAACTAGTTTATTTGCAAGCATTGGCAAACGTGCACTGCAGTCTGTGCAAGCAGTGAGTAATATACACGCGTGACACCTTTCGTTATTTGCGCTTCTTCGGGACCACCTATGTTGTTCTTGCTGTCGTTTTTGGTGGTGGTTGGCATCGAGGCGTGCACACGTTGGAGCCACTGTCCAACGCTGCATCTCTTATTCTTAGTTATTAGGCGTGCACACGTTGGAGCCACTGTCCAACGCTGCATCTCTTATTCTTAGTTATCAGGCGTGCACACGTTGGAGCCACTGTCCAACGCGGCATCTCTTATTCTTAGTTATAAGGCGTGCACACGTTGGAGCCACTGTCCAACGCGGCATCTCTTATTCTTAGTTATTAGGCGTGCACACGTTGGAGCCACTGTCCAACGCTGCACCTCTTATTCTTAGTTATCAGGCGTGCACACGTTGGAGCCACTGTCCAACGCTGCATCTCTTATTCTTAGTTATTAGGCGTGCACGTTGGAGCCACTGTCCAACTGCATCTCTTATTCTTAGTTATTAGGCGTGCACACGTTGGAGCCACTGTCCAACGCGGCATCTCTTATTCTTAGTTATTAGCGTGCACACGTTGGAGCCACTGTCCAACGCGGCATCTCTTATTCTTAGTTATTAGGCGTGCATACGTTGGAGCCACTGTCCAACGCGGCATCTCTTATTCTTAGTTATTAGGCGTGCATACGTTTGAGCCACTGTCCAACGCGGCATCTCTTATTCCTAGTTTGGAGTTCCTCCTCGTATGCACTGAAAGGGACAGCGGTGGAGGCCTTTCGTGCACTTTGCATTTTCATAGTGAATGTTTAGGTTCTATCAAACCAGCCGCATGCCTGTATTCGTTGTGCCCTGCTGCGTTTTCAAATCCTGTGGCTCCACATCAGCGCTTGCCCTTGTTTCTGTTGCGCCTGTGTACGACTGGGCGGTCGAATCGGGCTTCAGACACCAAATCAGGTCTGCAAAGGGTCTGCAAAGGTAGTTACCTTGAGAAGAGTGTGCCACTTCTTTACATTTAGCCGTGGTTCTTTGAGTTCACGTTAGTGCGCGCTTCTCGATATCTGCCTCTCACGCGGCCTGGGGTCGGACGTCTTGCTGCGACAGAAATTACCGAAGCGCCGAACGAGCCACCAAAGCGGCGGTCAACGGTACATGGTGCAGTAAGAAAATCTAACCAATTTCACCTCCGGAGAAAGTTATCTAGGGATGAGACGGCAATGATGGCCGATCTTGAGAAGCTTGACAGCCTCACGCTATCCGATCCGCACCTCCTGTCCGCCCTGCCCGATCAAGTGCAGCATCATATGTCGCGGCGAGTACGCAAGGGCAACGACACGGCTCTGTACTCGGACCCATCTGTCCTCGAGAGGCACCCCTGGCCGGTGGACTCGAGGCCGGCGGCGTTTGACTCCACCCAGGTTGACAGAGTCTCCCTCACCTCCCTTCCGCCTGACATGGACTGCCTCAGTCCCACGTGGGCGCCGCGAACCCTCGCTGCTGAGACGAGAACCACGCTGCCCTCCCACTTGCTGCAAACGGAAAAAACAGAGCCCTTTCCCTCACCTCAACGACTCGTGAACCAGACTTCTACAACAGCATTCTTCGGTAACATAGGTGTGCACTTTTCTCGACTTCTTCCCAGCTATGGTGCCTTCGCCTTCCGCCCTCCTCCGGGAGCCGTCAATTTCCAGTTTCATCTCCGGCTCCATCGCCTTCCACCCGGCCAGCTTTTGTGCTCCCCGGATTGCGCCGCTTCCCCTGTTTGATGATGCCTGACGCCGTCGCTTTCCACCCTGCTGGCTTGCAACCCCTTACTCGATCTTCCAACACTGGCTCGAGGCCCTTTTGCGTAAGGATCTGCTCCTCTTCCGTATATTCATCTCTTGTGAAGTGAAGGTTCCGCTGGGGTTCCTGTATCCCACCACAGATGATGGCCGCTTCCCTCAAGGCTCCTCCGACTGGAACTCGCCAGAATCCTTCCGGAGCCGTTCAAGCTCAGTGAGCAGTATGTCGGCCCACAGTGCCAACGACAGCTTCGAGGAGGAGCCGGGGTTACCCTCTGAAACCCTCGATGCTTCACTTCACTTCGCGGACGCCTTCACTGCTTCGGACTCCGCCCGGCAAACTGAGATACCTGTTTCGTATCGTTCCCTGGAAGCCCCCCCTCAGGGCGGGAAAGGTGTTCTTTCCGCCGCGTGGGACTCCATGCCCTCGATGCTCGCGTCCTGCCTCGAGACCTTCGAAGAGCGGAGTTTAAAAAAGATGAACACGCTGACCCCCTTCATTCAAGGCAGTCATGAAGAGGTGAGCGCAGAGGTCGTATCTGATTCCGAACAAGCCCACAGATACCTCGACCACTCGCTGTCAACGAGTGCTATGATGTATGCGGCAGCGAAGGTGGTCGCCGATTACGTGCACATAGACACGGACAGAGCCCCACAACAGCAAAGTTACAAACAAGAGTCACAGAAGGGATCGGTCGGGGTGTCATCGCGGGGCGATGAGAGCCGTAGCGTAGACGATGCGGCGGTCCACACCTCTGGGTCTCAGCAAGCGAGCAACGCGCTGCCCAGAGCCGCCGACAGAAGGACCTGCGATCTGCAGACCGAGTTGACAGTCCGCCTCAAGACCTCTCTGCTGGAGAGGCGGCTGGTGGCACATCCAGAGGAGGGTCTGGCGGCGAAGCCAGCTGAGGCTCGTTTAGAAATAGGTGCGGTCAGCCTCTCCCTCCCCGCACAATCGTTTCCCAGCTCCTGGAGCCTGCGGTGCTCAACATGCTCTCGTTGCTGAGCGTGAAAGCTGACACCTTGTGGAGTCAAGTGTCCTGTGGGTCACTGCCACACCACTCTCTTTCCAAGTTCCTCCCCGTGCCCCCCTCCCGAGCGCCTTCCCTGGGAGATGGAGAAGTGCCTCGTAAAACAGACGGCCAGGAAGATGAACGAGTGGCGTTTAAAAAGTAGACGGCAGGAACGATGCAGCGGTTTTCGCAAAAACAACCGGCAAGGAAAATGAAGGAACGGTGTTTCGAAAGGCAAGGGTGATGGGGGCACAGTGTTCCAAAAGCCAAAGGCCAACGGAAAGGGTCGAGCAGGACCTCGGAGCACGGACAGCAAGGGTGATGAGGGACTAGCGTTTTAAAACGGGAAATCTGTGGAGGGGTTTCGAAAGCTGGACAGCACGGATGCTAGGGGAGCAGTGTTCCGAAATTTGATGTTAAGGTAACGGTGATACGGCGTTTTAACCAAGTAGCAACGGTAGCGTTTTGAACACCAAATTGCAGAATGAGGAGGAAGAGAATACCGAAAACCATATGGCAGCGAGTTATTCGGTGCCTTTTGTATGTTGCACCTAACCTAAAACACCTCTGGTTGGTCGACGGACCTTGTTGCAGGGAGCGCTGCTGATGCATCAAGCGATGCTAGAGCATCACTGTGCAGTTTGGCTTCGAGAGGCGAGGTGGAGGAGATCAGAGCCAAACTGCTCAGAGGGGACAAGGTCGACGAGAGAACGGAAGAGGTGCGGAATTGGGGAAGTGCAACTGTAGGCGGCGGGCACAGAGACCACGGAGTAACTGCATACAGTTTGATATTTTCATGCAGAGTGCAAAACGATGCAGTACTTGACAACTCTGTTGGATTGTGGAGTCGATCAATAGTCTTATTCTCTCAGGTCACCTATGGCGTCTGCTGCAGTGTCTTGAGTGCTGAACCAGGTCACATGGATTTTACCACGCGCTGTGACAGTGCTAAGCTCTTTTCAGATGCTTAGAAAACATTCTTGGCCATACCTTTGTCTAGCATACCATGCGCAACCGCCAACCATGACGTGGTGAGCTTACTGCTGAGTCAGCATGAGGTGGCGCGCTGGAGGCTCAGTGGGCATGAGGTGGCGCGCTGGAGGCTCAGTGGGCGTGAGGTGGCGCGCTGGAGGCTCAGTGGGC
>LGRX02020606.1:0-11090 GCA_001247695.2 Cymbomonas tetramitiformis
TGCTGCCATATGCAATTTAGTGACAATCGCGCAGTATGCATGTATGATGCCGTATAAAAGCCATTCAGTGCAATCATAAAAATTGCGATACTGCGCTGATGCATCTGCGAACATGCATATCTCCGTGGACCATTTATCGTATACATTTCATTGTTGCGCCGATATATGCCATATGCACACCTTATCGCTTATATGTGCGATCAGCTGTTGTGCAAGTGCGCTGCGGAAAATCTCCTCGCGCAATTTATGCGCTGTCAATATGCGAGCGTATTTATTGTTCGGTTTGTAGATATTCAGTATTTGCGAACGCTGTCGTATATGCGCCCTCCTGCAAACCTGCGAACAATATTAAGTATGCTACGCTTCTATCACTGCATCCACTTGAGTTCTCGAGTGTCGCGCCTTGACGACTTTTAGAATACCACTCTTAAGGGTTCGCTTGGAAGCGATATGATATATGATATATAGCGAGGCTATTATGGAACGTTAATAGCTCACGCAGCGTTTGCGTGTGGATATGAGTGCAGTGCTTCTTCAGAAGTGACTGCTGTAGCCCAACGCTACCTCATTTTACGCAATGCCCCGCATCTCATAGATGCCACCACAATTGAGTTGTGAACCCAAGGCATTGGTTGAACAATCAGTATCGGCTGAACGAATAAGCCATATGATACTCGCATGCTTGTTCAGAACATGCTAGAAGCAAAGATGAGTTTTCTCCGAACACTTCCGGTTCTTCAAGACTTCATCTTGCTTTGTCATCTCGATGCCACAACCTGGCCTCTCGATGACAGGTGTCACTCAAGGTGAGTGAATGACAAATGGTATGACTGTACATGTCATAGTCGACCGTGCTGACGACTGTCATAAATGTATGACGCGACTCGACCTGTACAGTCATGATCGACCATACTGTCGACTGTCATAATAATATATGACACGACCGACTGTCATAATAATATATGACATGACATGACATGGATGACAGGTATGACACGTATGACATGTATGACACATATGTCATCGGTCATAGCCATATGCCCAAATATATCATAGGTTCTGACAAGTTATCACTTAAGTGGTTAATCCGCTTACAGTTGATACACCTACCTAATTAATCATCAGGAAGTGAACCAACTTCCATGGGTTTCAAATCAGTAAAACCCATATTTATGATCAACCACATATGTTGATTATCAGAGATATTCACTATTATGCCATGAAAATTATCATGTGCAAAAGTGAGATAAGTTGCAGTAGTTCTGTAACTTGCAACTTCCACACACACCGAGATATAATCAAATGAGATATAATCAAATGGCCAAAAAAGGTGGAAAATGGGTGAAAATCGTTGGCGATAAATTTCAAAACTGAAATTCCGACCCCATTTTATTTTAAATTATGATTTTATACCTATTAAGGTATCAGAAAAACATAATGACCATGGTCATATCTCGTGTAACACCCTAAATATCAGGTGTGTAATATCTAGGGGTGTACATATTGGCTGTAACTAAATGCGTGAAAAACTCACACGCATGATTTCAAAATGAAAAATTCGGGTTGATTTTTTTCGCTGATCTAATTATTCAGCTATTGATAAATATGCCCAAAATATTACAGCACCTGTAACACCCTGTAACACCCTGAAAATCACGTGTGTTTGTTAGGGGTGTAACGTATCTCCTAAAAACCACGTGACACACAGTGAAAAATTAAATGCAGTTTTGCTTAAATATCTTTGCAGAATGTTTATACTGCTTTAATTTAACATATTTTAGGGTTACTGATGGCAAGTAACACCCTAATATCACTGTGGGAGATAAGGGTCACTGTAACGTTACATACCCTAAATGCCACCTATATTATAGGAAACACTTCGTGTTTGGCATATATGTCATGCTGAAATCAGTACAGACATGACGATATTTCGGGCAACAACCCAAGAACTGTAGGGCAACAACCCAAAAACTGCAGGGCTACAACCCAAAGACTGTAGGGCTGCAACCCTAAAACTGTATCAGCGGCTTCCTATAAGGACTGCATGCTATATCATGAGGTAAAAGGCAACTGACAACTGCCTATGTTTTCACACTTCCTTGAGGGGGGAAGAAGGTGGATATATATACATACATCACCTCATTATAATGTACAGATATACTACATGTATATAACATACAGATATACTATATGTATATAACATAGATATATATATACTATATATATACCAACACACACACTCAGTCGGCTGAAGGCATCTTTGGTGTTGTGTTTTGTTTTTTAGATGGCAGAAGAATCAGACATCCCAGCCATCAATGCAGACCCTTCAACATGGTTCTTTGACATCTTAGGTTCCTATGATGCATACAGTCGATTCAAGATCCCCAAGTGGCTCGCTGGTTATGACAACACCCAGACCAGATTCGACCAGATAGGGTACTTCGACAATATCAGTCGCATGAGGCCCGACATGAGCAGATATAGGGATCCTGAGAATGAACCATAGGAACCAGACGAGGAGTATACAACAGATAATGCTCCGATAGTTTTCACAGATCCTGATGACGATCCAATGCCAGCTCCAGTACCGGCTCCGTCCACTTTGGTTCCAAAGGTGAAAATGACACCACCTAGGGAATTTAAAGCAGGACAGGACGCAGAGATTTGGTTGGAAACCGTGGATAGATATTTCCAATTCACTTATCCAGGAGTTCCAGACAAGGACCTGATCACAGTATTCCTGACACTCATACAAAACAACGACCGACATTATTTCCAGGTCGTGGCAAAGCAACCAGATGCCACATATGAGAAGGTCAGAAGGATTTTCCTCAGTCAGTTTGGCAACCCCCATAAAAGATCAGTGGCTAAGAAACACCTAATGGCACTGACTCAAGGGAGCCAGACTTTCTCAGATTATCTACGCACGTTCACGTCACTGGCTGCTTTAGCAGCAGTTGATCTGGACGATGTGTTGATAAAGGACAGATTTGTCAACAGCATGGATCCTGATCTCCGGAAACAGTTCCACCTGAGATTCCTAACAGAGAATGAAAGGAATAATCTGTCGTGGTCACAAACCACACAGATACTGCTCGACTTGAATTACGTTGTTCATTCGAAGCAGTCAGAGACCCTACACTATCGGGGGCAGAAGAAGCAATCATCAGGAGGCCCAGTCAGAAAGGAGAAAAACAAGGGGCGTGGCAGAAGCCATATTACAGATCCAATAGGAACTGGAATCAGAGTCAGAATGGCAATCAGAATCCAAATGCCAATCAGAATCGGAGCAAAAGGCAAAGGTAAAGGGAAAGGAAAAGGAGCAGCACCAAATCCTCCTCAGCCTTGCCAACGTTGTGGTCGTACCAATCACGTCACAAAGGATTGTTTCTCCACGAAGACCCCAGATGGAAAAGCCATACAAGGCAAGCCACCAGCTCAGAATCCTTTCAGGAGACAGCAGCAACAGAATCAGGGTGCTAAGAATGAGTCTAGCAAACTCGTCAACACGATCAACACCCTGGTTAAGGAGCTAAAGAGTCAGCACAGCATCAATGCAGCAGTTGCAGCTCCAGCTCCAATTCCAGCTTCAGCTCCAGCTCCTCAGGGAAACTCTCAGGGTACTGCACAGGTACCAGTGTTGAGAGCACCCCCAAGGTAAATCAGCCTGAAGATGCCACTGAAGCAAGTGGCCAGGTTGAGAGATTCTCAGAAGAAGTCCTTTCCAGTCTGACATTGCAGTTTCAGCAGATGGACACTCCCTCAGAGCACATCGCACAGATGCAGTCTCAGACAGCACAGCTGAAATCACAGAAGAAGCTGTTGTTGTACAAAGGGAAAGTATATGGACAGAGTACTCATATATTGGTAGACCCAGGAGCTACATCGTCTTTCATCGACAGACAGTTCGCTGCTCAGCTTGGTATAGCACCCACAGATTCCTCATCATTCTCAGTGGGATTGGCTGGAGGAAGCCAACTACCCTGTACATCCTATCTTCCCAATGCTACATTTACGCTGGGTAAGTATACGGACACAGAGGATTTCTACATCATTGACATGAAACCATTCACTGTCATCCTGGGTCAAGATTGGTTGGAAAGGAGAAATCCACACATTGACTTCCAGTCCAAAAATCTGACGATCACTAGGAAGCACTCATCAGGCTCCAGTGTTCGCACAGTACGTACTATCCAGAGTTGAACAGACTCCAGGCTCAGATGGCCTTCCTGAAATGGAATTGGTCAGTGCCACCACCATGAGAAAGCACCTACGTCGTATTCGATCCAGTGGTTCAGCTGAAGAAGCCGTAGCTTATCTCTTCTTTCTCTCAGAGGTCGATGGTGAACTGGTCTTTGCAGCTGCAGACTCAGACACCACTATGGAAGACCCAGAGGTCACAGCAGCACGTGATCAAATGAGGGAAGACTTTTCAGACATATTCCAGGAGGATCTTCCAGCTGGTCATAGGCCAGAACGGTTTGAAGGTGGTTATCATCGAATCAACATTGAACCTGGGCACAAGCCGCCATCGCAGCCAGTTCGTACAATTCCAGTGCCCATGATGGAAGAGCTCAAACGACAGATCATCAAATATGTCGACTTGGGTATCCTTCGTCCATCATCATCTCCATATGGATGTCCTATCATTTTCGCTCCTAAGCCAGGTGGGAAGTGGAGGATGTGCTGTGATTATCGAGCCCTTAATAACATCACAATTAAGGACACGTATCCATTGCCACCTCACGACACCCTTCTTGAACAGCTAAAAGGTGCACGATGGTTTAGCAGATTCGACTTCAATCAGTTTTTCCATCAGATCCCTATACATCCAGATGACATCCACAAAACAGCTATTCGCACCAGATACGGTTCCTATGAGTGGACAGTTATGCCTTTCGGATTGACCAAAAGAATGCTCCTGCAACAGCTCTACGTGTAGGAAATCGGGCATTCTTCGACTTCATCGATCGGTTCCTTGTCATTTTCATGGATGATACTATCGTATACAGTCCGGACTTTGATAGCCACGTGAGTCATGTCCGACAGTTTCTCCAGCGTTGCAGAGAACACCAGTTCTTCATCAGGCCTTCCAAGGTGGAGTTGTTCGTCAGATCCATAGACTTTATCGGACATCACATCTCTGAAGCAGGCTTATCCATCATCGAAGACAGAATCCGAGCAGTCATGGCAATTCAGCCTCTGCTGAATATATCAGCTTGACTGTATATTCGGAGTGTGGTGCATCAGAATAAGGAACCGGATAAACAGAATAGTCTTCCCGTTATATGTTCGGGGTCTAGGGTTCCGGGACCGGTGACAGTCATACACCCTAACTATAGGAATGACAGTCGGGGCGTCACTTCCAGCACTCTAGCCTGCTGTGACACTGTCCAGCTTCCGTGATTTCAGTAGACAAATAAATATATATATCACTACCTTCATATAAATTTATTTCACCGTCTCCGTGAGGTTATCGGGCCTTTACCAGCGGTCCGTGTCCGCTCGCTAGCTCCCACCTTTTTCTTAGATCCCGCGGCATTCGCGGTATTCCGCAGCGCATCGCTGAACGTATCTGACTGAGCCCATCGCTCTTTATCACATCTGACCTCCTCGTGCCCCGCATCGGCACAACACATCTGACAGGGAGCCCATCGCCCCTTGGTTTCGTCCGACTGCGCGTACACTTCGCGTTTCATCAACATTTCGGACTACGTCATTCCAGCAATGTCAGCCGACCGCCCTTCGCTCGGCGCCCGCCTTCGTGCATCCCGGGGTGCTGGGGGGAATTCCCCTGTGGCTACTGCCCCGCAGTCCTTGTGGTAGGACCAAATCGACGATTTGGTCCTACCACGAGGACCATTGTTCCGATAATTTAATTGGCCATCTCCCGTGATTTGTGGTGTCTAACCAATGAAAGGTGGTATATATAGGTCCTATATTAATTTATTCGAACGCTGGTTTGGCCTATATCCATCCCATATATCCATGGCGAACGCATTTCAAACCTCTACGCTCAAATTTTTCAAAACAGATTTTTTGGAACATTCAAAATGTGGCAAATTAGTGACTCATCTTCAATAATTGTTTACCAATCATATATCAACACTACACCTGCGCGGATACCATCAAATTGAACCTATGCATATGTTTCAATCATATTTGGGCGGTAGGCCCGGTTGGAATGCATATATTGGCTCGTTGGCTCGTTGGCTTCCCCTCTAATATATTGGCTCGTTGGTTTCCCCCCTAAAACAGTGGTCACGCGACGACGCGAGCTGACCATCCAGCCATCATAATTGCTTGCTAGAGGGCATACATCGCAAGGTTGGTGTGTGCGGCACATCAAATCTTCAAGTATATATGTATTGCGAATTTCTGAAAGTCTAACATCATCCAAATTTCTTATTTTTCGACTGGCGTGTACACTTTAGAATGGATGAATGCCAATTTCTAAAGTCCGAAATTCACTAAATTCGGAATTTGCATTGTGTTGAACATGCGCCATGCTGAAATAGAGCGGAAATGATGATGAGGGTGCGAAGTAACCGATTCAGTTATCTTATTTGGTCATAAACTCAAGATGTATAATCATGAGCATCACCGTGAGCCCCTCATGTGACTCATAATACTCAAAATAACGGTGGTCATTGTGGTAGGACCACCATTTTCTTCAAGCTTTTGGTGAAATTACACCCCTAAAGCGTGTCGTTCAACCACACACCTAAAGTCTCATGGGGGCCGCCACTATAATAAATAAAATTCAATTAACTCATAAATATCATGTGCAAATGTTGCCTGTGCCTCAAATAGTCGATTTAGTGATCGAAACCGCAATTGCCCATTGGTCCTTGTGGTAGGACCATGAATTTGGGTAGTAGCCACTCACTCGTATCTCTACACTCTTTGAACTCACTGATTGTCTGAAACACATAGACACGTCACCGAGGTTCCAGTCATACCACCTACAGATCCTACATTCATTGCTCTTATATCTTCTTCATCAGCTCACCAGCTTCACGACATCATTATATCCCAGTATGATCGTGACACATTTGCACAGACTGCATTGCCTAAGCTGACATCATCGACTTCATCACAGTCAGTCAGCAGCTTCGAGCTCATTCAGGGGTTGATCTATCGCAAGACTATATATGGCAGACAGCTGTACATGTACATTCCACCTACTGCCAAGGTCCCTACAGATGACGGTGAGATCACACAGCTTCGCCACATTCTCCTTCATGACATCATGAGTGCCACTCAGCCACTATTTCTGGTCATGTAGGCAAAAATCGCATGCTTCATCTTCTGCGTAGCCGATATTATTGGCCAGGAATGACGACGGCAGCCATCCAGTACATTCGGGAGTGCCCCGTTTGTCAACGCCAGAAAACGAGGCGACACAAACCTTATGGTCAGTCACATATACGATATTGTGTGCCTAAGACAAAATGGCTTGATGTATCTCTTGACTGGATTACTGACCTGCCTATCACCACTAATGGGCACGACAGTATATTTGGGGTAATGTGCCAATTCTCTCCGATCGCTGTCATCTCATTCCCTTTAGCATGACCTGGACTGCTCAGCATACTGCTTCGATATATATGCAGCATATCTTCAAGCTCCATGGTCTTCCGAGGAACATCATCTCAGATCGAGACCCCAGATTCACATCTACATTCTGGCAAACACTGTGGAAATCTACTGGTACGAGATTGTCTATGACGTCTTCACACCATCCACAGTCGAATGCAGCCAATGAGAGGAGCCATGCTTTCATTGAGGATATCCTCAGGTACTTTTCAATTTGTTGATTCGATATTCACCATCCTCTGGTTTATAAACTGATTAGATAGTACTTTTTCATCCACAGGTGTTGTTGCAATGATACTTCAGCCAATTCGTGGGAGGACAAGTTGCCTCTTGTGGAGTTTGCAATTAACAACACAGTTTCTGCATCTACTGGTTATTCACCATTCTATCTCGACTCGATGGCGCAGCCACTTTCGCCTCATGACCTGGCAATCACTATTCCGCCAGAAGCTCCTGTTCCAATACAGAAAGCTATTCGAGATCATTTTGACCAGTACTCGGTTGTACATGCCAACGCGGTAGACAACATTTCCCGAGCAGCAGAAATTAGCCAAGCCAGATTCAATAAGACTCACATGCCCCGGCAATATGCAGTAGGGCAGAAAGTTCTTTTACGAACCGAGTTTATATCCAATGGACTGGTTTGACAGAGGCAGGCAGACACTTTAAGCAGTCATATATTGGGCCGTTTACTATATCCAAAATGCTAAGCCATGGGCGTGCATACGAGTTAGATTTCGGAGACCTCGATATCCGTATCCATCCGGTACAGCCTGTATCCAGAATAGAGCTGTATAACGACTCGATCCAAGCACCTTTGCCTCTGCCACAGATGATCACCGAAGAAGGGCAACCACTGTTTGAGATATCACATATACTCTCAGATAAGATCACTACAGTAATCACTCACCTTTAAGGAACCTCGACGTTAAGGAACCAGCCAGCCTTTGGGGGGGGGGTGGGTACCCAAGTTGATGAGAAAAGCTGGCTGGACTTTTTTTCTTATGGAATCACCCTGCGATAAGAAATATGGTGCTGGCTGACTATCTTAAGGGGCATTTCATAAAGTTCATATATATTAAGAAATCTGGATTCTGGGAGGGTTGCATTCTTGCTACGAGCGTTTGACTTGACGGCACTAAGAATGATGGCCTTCAGTTCTAAATAGTCTGATTCAGATATGATATCATCGGCTAAGTCCTGCTTTAATTCTTTCAACTGTGCACGGCTCTCAGGGTCCATTTTCTAGGTTTGAAAATTTTAAGAAATGTGGCTGGCTACGTAAGGATGACACGTGGATGGCTATGGAATGTGCTGGCTGGCTTAAAAGATCGCGGTCACTATTCTTAACGGATTCCATAGGACGGCGCTGGCGGGGGTACCCAAGTTGAAAGAAAGGCTGGCTGACACGGAATTTACGGTTTTCTTAAAGGTGAGTGATTACTGTAGAGGTGTCAAGTACTACTTAGTGCGATATGCGGGCTACGGCCCTGAGCATGACACCTGGGTCAAAGGCCACAGAGCTGACCAATGCAGCAGACATGATAGCTGCCTATGAAGGCTAAACATTATATTAAGCCTGATGCCCTTACTTCTTGTAATATATACTAATACATGTCGATCATCTATATACCTTGCTCTTAATGTTTTATCATTATGTTGCATAGAAGCAGGAAATTGATCCTTCCTTGCTAAAGGTGTAGTGAGCCTTGTACAAAATCATACCCTTGCACAGATACGCACACATGCGAGATATCATATATGGATCAATAAAAAGTGCTAAATGCTACCTTTGCCAAGACCGTGGTTAGTCATCGGATTCTATGGCCAGTCATCCGAAGCTACCGGAGACATCGACTGAGGTAGACGGAGTTGTGATCCTAAGTTATGCCTGACAAACATGACTAAAATAAATTTCACATTAGTACGTGGCGAATCCACTCTGAATCGACAGATGTTCGTCAAAGCGTGCGTACTGGACTAAAAAGATTGAGGAGTTGAGCAGACCGGTTAAGGATTATAAGTCCAATTCCGTTAAGCCGGGCCACTCCGTTTGCATTAAAACAAGCCCCCGGTGAAATAACTCCGGAAACATCGGGCTCCCCGTGACCGCCTGTGAACCTCCAAAGTAGCTTCAGGAGGGGAGGAAGGGTTGGGTGCACTAATATATAATAACTGTGGAAACATGTACCTAAAGGTTTTCGTCGATCAGTTGTATATATAAGGCCGAGAATCGTTCGATTATAAATTGTTAAATCGTGGGATCATCGTTCGCAAAGGCGTCGACGGCTAGCGCAAATAATCCGTAACGTAAACCTCGGATACCTTGAATCGTCACTCTGAAACACGATACGCAGTTCCAGCGTCAATATGTATCACGAAACGCAATTCATTGAACCTTGAATCGTCACTCTACAATACGATACGCAATTCAAAGGGGGCTACATCCTAAGAACTGTAAGGCTAATGCCTAAGGTGAGGGTTTAAAGTGGACTCAGTTCCCCCCAATATCCTAAAAACACCATGAGGGACGCCTCAATTCGGTGTAAGAAGACTGGTACCAGCAGAAGCAACAACAACAAAGACATCAAAGACATATACAAAGGTATGCCCGTTGTGAGGTCACAACTCTTTTAAGAGGGGAGATCTGTCAGGGTTATGACCGATGCCACATGTGCCATACGTGTCATACGTGTCATACCTGTCAGACATGTCATACCGTGTCATGTCATGTCATGTCGTGTCATGTCATATATTATAATGACAAACAGTCGTCAGTACGGTCGACTATGACTGTACATGTCATCGAGATGATAAGTCACATCATCGTCTGTCATTTATTCAAGGTAAGACTTGAATGACACATGCCATCGAGAGGCCGGTATGTCGGACTCGAGAATGGCGAAGCAAGATGCTATCTTGAAGTACCGAATGGTTCGGAGAAGAACGCATCTTCGCTTCTAGCATGTTCTGAACAAGCATGCGAGTATCATATGGCGAACGCATTATTCGTTCAGCCGATACTAGTCGTTCAACCAATGCCTTGGGCTCACAACCCAATAGCGGTGCCATCTATGAGATGGGAGGCATTCGGTATAGATGAGGTAGCGTTGTGCTACAGCAGTATCTTCGGACGAAGTCTGCACTCATCACCCGCTCTACGCGAAATGATAGCGCCGACAAATCCGAAATGCCTGACTGCGCTGTCCCTGTCGTCCCCAACCAGAGTACTAATCTCGCCCAACGGTGCTTCAAACTCAGAAACGATTAAATGCCCCGTCCCTGCCGTCCCCGACCAGAGTACTAATCTCACCCAACAGTGCTCGACTTCCTTGTGATATAAATCACGGTATTTTCACTCGGGTACCATCGACTGGCCAATCGCGTTTCGGAAACGAACCGCATCCAAAACCGAATCGGACGGGCGACGCGAAATGATAGCGCCGTCAGGATTCGCGCGTGATGACCTCCACGCGACTGCATGTTGAGAC
>LGRX02020612.1:0-18254 GCA_001247695.2 Cymbomonas tetramitiformis
CCTGCGCCCTCACCATCGTCCCTACTGCGCCCACACCGATGTCCCTACTGTGCCTGCACTGTAATGCCTGTTCCACCCTCACTACACGCCCTTCTTTGCCTGCACTGTACTCCCTTCTGCACTCTCTGTTCGCCCCTTCTGCACTCTCTGTTCGCCCCTTCTGCACTCTCTGTTCGCCCCTTCTGCACTCTGACCACCTTCCCTTCTGCGCCCTCGGCAAAAAGGCGATTCCCTGATAGAACTCGGCCAGTCTCGATTTTGGGCTCGATTTTGGCGATCCTGCGAGTGCCTTGTTGATGATTGGCATGTATCACGCAGCCATCACTGGCATCCTACAGCGCGTCCTTGTCAAAGATTGTGTCCTTGAAACAGATTGCACCACAGATGCGGTGGAGCGGCGTGCCGACCGCTTTGGGACTCCCCACTCACTGTTGTTGCCACCCCCCTGCCCGCCTCCTCCCTCTATCTGCGTTTTTCTGTGACCAGATACTTGCCAACGTGAATCGGCAACAGCAGCAGCAACAGCAACAGCAATCGTTGGCGGCGGCAAGCCTCATGTTTGGCCGTGCTGCAGCCCCTCAACCAAGCAACCAATCTCTGCGGAATTTGGTATCTAATATGATCAACCGCAATATTTAATGGCTCTGGCTTGTTGGATTTTAGTCTCCACCTCGTCCTCCACCTTTGCAAAACACAATAGGACGCTGATATTGGGCAGATATATCGTCAGTTCTCTCAGAGAAATCTGATGTGCAGCTGAATGCACTAAAGTAAGTGCTGGTTTTTGGAGGCTGTTGAACATGTTCCGTCACCCGGTAGGGGGTAGTTTATGGGTGAAGGGGGATCGAAGGGTAGGTGTATATCCCAACCCAAAATGGGGAGAGGGCGTTTCCCCAACCTAGGTGAAGCGACATCGTACCATTTATAAACATTGGGAACTTAAAGAAATTCGTCCCAATAGGAAGGGAGTGTTTCATTCCCGAAAAATAAATGAAAGTGTAGCAGTACATTTGTATCCCCCTGATATACATGTACGGGAAGTATGTATCATAATGTTACTTGGAATAGTACCACGTCATGACATATGCAAATCTACGACTGTGCATGCATCAGGAATATAACAACAAGTTTCCATTACTATGCCACCTCATTTTGAGGCAGCCGGAGAGGCTGATGTCCACGATAGCTAAACATATTGGTGTTTCAGTAACCGCAGTATCGATGCTTGCTCTGCTTTTAAACCGAAGTCGCGATGTAGCTTCGTGCGTAGACATTGTAGATGCATGGCATATCAATCATTGCGTAATGTAGCGAACAGCCTGCAGTATACCACGTACGGGTATGTATAGTAGCTTATAAGAACACATTTGTTGTGTACAAAGTTTCGATGGCGAATGTTGTACGTACTGAATCCATTGACAGTCACTCTTTCATTCGTGCAAGTTTGTCACTTCCACGCATCCAAATGCCAATGAGCTCATCTGGGCATAGAGTAGATCCGAGATTGAGACCGAGAATTCCGAATTCGTATATGAAGTTTATATATATATGTACAAAGTATATGTGAGTGTGTTGTAATTTTCCTTTTGGGCATAGGTATGATTATGCTTGACAATTTCCAACAGAACATTTGGCATCATGTATTTCGTAATACCGTATGTGCCATGTTTATTCTAGCCTTTCATCAGCGCTTGTGTGTATACAGTAGCTTGCGGCATACACAGTGATTGCGTAATCCACGTTACACTAATGTTCACAGCGATTTTTGCAACGGTGTTACACCGTAGACACTGCTGTTGCAGGTGAGGCATCATCCGCAGCAGCCTTTTGTGAATCGAGTAAAGGCAGTCGTGCGGTGTTGGTGTCAATATCAGTGGCCGGTAATTCTTTGCTCGCTACCACAGTGCGTGTGGATGATTGCTGTATTTTGCAGTACGTTCCTTTATCGTGTGAACTATCTGACGAGGATGACTGGTCACCAGCTCGAATAGTGTCCCCAGCAGCATATAAGTGGAGGGTCCTTGTAGATTCTGCCGGATTGTGCAATGAGGCCATGCAGAACGTTGTCAAAGCATACTTGGGGAATATGAATGCGAGTGGCACACCAAAGATGACGCCTCCTAGAATGAGCCACGTAGCAATGCACTGATCGGGATGGCTAAGACCGAAGAAACCGTCAATCCGTAAGCAGTTCTCGCACCGTCTGGCCCCTGCAGCATTGGAATACTTTGATAAAGGGCACTCGTCGCACCCAGTGGCTCCCTCCCCAGATGCATGGGTACCCCGGGGGCATTTTGGGCAGAACTCGTCGACTGCACCGAGGCGACCTTGGGCGGTACCCGGTGCGCATCTCTCGCATTCCATCGCATGCCAACGGCTGTTGGTAGTTCCTCGGGCGCACGGTGTACACGCACTATTCCCGATGCCATATGCAAAAGACCCGGGCTCACACGGCAGCTCGCCCGTACGCTCAGCATTTGGCACATGCCCACCACTCGCAAGCGAGCAATTGTGGCCACCTTGGAATTCCTGGTAAGACCCGGGGTCGCAGGGCTTGCACTTTGACAGCCCGGCTACGTCAGCGTAGAAGCCTCGCTCGCACGGACGTTCCATGGTCCTCGCCGCGTTTGGCACGTAGCCGGCAGCCGCAGGCATGCACTGCACACCAGCGTGGTGAGGGAAGTAGTGCCCCGGAGGACAGTCCGCGCAGCGTGTGTTTCCCCATCCGGAGGCGAAGGTTCCTGGGAGGCATGGAACCTCCTGGGTCCGCGCAGCATCGGCAACGTACCCTGGGCTCGCCGGGGAGCAGGCTGTACCCGCCGCATGCGGCTGGAAAGCCCCCGGGGGACACGCGGCGCAGTGACTCGCCCCCTCCAATGAGGCGAAGGTCCCAGGCGAACAGGCTTGTTCCCGGACGTGCTGCGCATCTGGGACGTACCCAGGACTCGCAGGGATGCAGCTAGCGCCGCCATAGTCGGGAAAGTACTCGCCACTGGGGCACTTGGTGCAAAACGAGTTCCCCTCGCCGGCTGCGAAGGTCCCTGGAGCACACGGTACTTCCGCGGTGCGATTGTCAGTCGGATGGAAGCCAGGAGCAGCAAAGGTGCAGTTGGAGCCGCCCAGGAATGGCTGATATGTACCGGGGTGACACTCCTCGCATGAGCTGGACCCTCGCGCACTTGCGAAGGTGCCCGGGATGCAGGGGAAGCTTCGTGTGCGATCGCCGCTCCGCGGCACATAATGCCCGATGGCGGCAACTATGCAGGCCACGCCAGAGGAGTGCGGATTGAAGGTGCCGGCGGGACACAGCGAACAGCTGACTGAGCCTGGCAGGTTGGCAAAGGTGCCCGGTGCGCACGGCACCTCTCGGGTTCGATTCGTGTTTGGCATGTAGCCAGCGCTAGCTGGCAAGCAGTCCTTGGATGCCAAGCTGGACGCGAACGTTCCAGGACTGCAAGGCAAGCACGTGACCATCCCGGTTTCGTTTGCGAAAAACCCGGGCTCGCACGGGACCTCCGCGGTGTGCTGGGCATTTACCGTGTATCCATAGCTAGCCAAATCGCAGGCCGTGGATCCAGGGTACGGCGCGAATGATCCCGAGCCGCACAGAGTGCACTGTGCCGAGCCGAGCGCAGCAGTGTAGTGCCCGGGGGAGCAGGGCGCGCATCTCGCCGATCCGGAGCGCGATGCGTAATGCCCATGTGCGCATTCGGAGCATGCATTTGCGGTGGTCGCGAAGTATGGCTGGTAAGAACCGGGTGCGCATGCCACGCACGTCAATGTATCGTTGACCATGTTTCGTTTTCTTCTGAAGCCGGCCTCGCACGTGCACATGGGATCGAGCCCATCACCAGTGGAGCAAGATTTCGCATTCGGTGATAAACACGATCCCGCCGTCATCGTGAGTTCATCACTGAGAATACGATCAGATGCAGGCGGTGACGGTGATTCTGACATCGATGATGCTTGGTTACGATTCGAAGACAGTGTTACCGATGAAAGCAATCCGGATATCAGCACAGGCTCAGCAGCAGCATCATCAGTCCCGTGACGGTGCAAATAACTCGAAGATCTAGGGACAGTCGGCAGACCGTCGACAGCATCTCGATCTTGCAGCTGGAAATGCGTATGATGAACGCCGACATCAGTATCTCCCGAGATGTTTGCGACAGAGTTTGGTGATGTTGTCGTGTAGTTCTGGGCGCGTTCATCCTCGACCAAGCAAGGCATGCAACTGTTTGCTGTTGAACGTTCGTTTGGCTGAAAAAGTCCACGCTTGCATGAGGCGCATTGAGACCAGTAATGCCCGTCATCTGAATGAATACGCCCATCAGTATGGTGATTCGTCATGTAGCAGAAGTAGTAGGTGATGCGTGCGAATCCAGATCCGCACGTGCACCATACATTTTCTGGATGCTCGTTGCACGAGAAAGATTCAGAGTAGCTCACATCGTCACGCGCTAATTTCGAGTCGCTGATGTTGATCCGATGCCCATTGTATGTGCCGATAAATGGTCGATGACGTGCATGAATATGTTCCACGCACAATAAGATGCAGTA
Organism: Cymbomonas tetramitiformis; assembly: GCA_001247695.2. Taxonomy (NCBI): domain Eukaryota; kingdom Viridiplantae; phylum Chlorophyta; class Pyramimonadophyceae; order Pyramimonadales; family Pyramimonadaceae; genus Cymbomonas; species Cymbomonas tetramitiformis. The sequence continues at coordinate 4,561 of LGRX02020612.1, forward strand.
CGCGAGTGACAGTTGGCGCATGAGGAGCATCGTGGTGTCAGTGGTTGATGTAATGACAGTAAAAAAAAAGGAAGTGCATTCGTTCGCGACTTTTTGTCTACGTAGACATGTGCCGTATCTGATCCAAATTACTCGTCAGACTCCAGGATGGCATGCGTTCGTCGTTGCCGGCTTCGGAATACGTCTCGAGATGCAACGCTTGACAGCGATAAAAACATACAACAGTGGTATTACGACTACACCTGCCGGTATATACTTGATTGCGCGCGACGATCTGCTTGGAAACTTCATGAAAAGCTATATTGCGGAATCAGTTGACCGCAAGATCAATAACTATGTGTGTAGATAGCGTAATAATATGACCGTAATCTAAATTGCATTTATCTGCCGAACGTTGAGGTGTATTATATTATGTTATTATATCATATCATAACTCGATTATAATTGTGAAACTCTTGAATAATGGTGAAGATGAGAACATATATCGTCATTTCGATCAGAAATTCAAGCAGCTGTGACGATCGCTGACTTTTGATTGTGTCACAGGCATCGTTATGTATAATTAGAAATTAAATACGCATATATTGACCTTACGAAATATCACGAGTAATGCACATGCATTATGCTGTCATCATGTTCCATCATCGATAGTGCCATTCGTGCATCAGCTTGCATGTTTGCATGATGTATGCATGTTGGCCATGCATCCACAGGGCCTGCAATGTAATCGCAGGAGTCGAGCATTCGCGAAGAATGAAATTTTTCATGCGTACATACATCGATAATCTACCATGCCGTGCATGCATGATGTATATAAATCGATATCGAACATGTGCATATATGCATACTCGATTACATAAAGTATGCATATATTGGATATCGATTATATATCATGTGCCGCATCCAAAGATATTGCATGAGCATTACAATATTGATCATCTACCATGCGGGTATATATATATCCTTGGCTCCGGCGCATGGTTGATTATCAATATATATATATACCAAGTTTATATACTTCGTATAGATATATCCGTTATCCAACGGTGTCGCAGCGCCAGCGCTCCATCTGATACTGCATCCGCTGCGCATGGCGCACATGTATTTACAGCCGTCGTCGCTAAACGGCATAAACGCAGTGGCAATTCGTGCAGACATTTCTGACTTTATATGTATTGTGTGGACGCGCATACATGCTACAATTATAAAGATACGCAAGTGGCACAGTGTGCTTCCTTTTAATACATCTATATTTGCAGACGTCGTGCTCGCATGTCGCGATGCGATCTAGCGGTCTCCCTTCTACATCGTCTGCATGTCGAACACGCATGGTGCAATTATGAAATATATCTGCCCACAACTCGCTTCCTGTATCGCAACTGTCGAGCTTGCATGTCGGTTGGGATGCATCCAACGGGATTTCTGCCATGCGGATGGGAGACGATGCGTGGGTGTATACAATTTCAAATAAAATTTTAATTCTGATCATCAAGCAAATATACAAGCAAATGGAAATGCGCAGACATCCCGCACTGGAGGCATCGCGACAGCGACATGAAAATGCGGCAGTTGCGATATGGAAACAAGTTATGAGCGCGTGCCTTATAATATCATCTATCGATACATACTCCATGCATGCATTGGCTAGGGGATCGAAAGTCGTGATATGATATAAATTGTAAACGTGTACTGTACAGCTGAAGAGGCACCGAAAGCAATGATGATATAGTCGATATTGACAATGATTTATATGCAATGCATCGTCATCTAGGTATTTTCGATACAACTTGAATTTTGCCAATTCCAATACTTTCAACGTTGACACACACATATGAAGCCTCGTAGAGCGGGGTTTGATGCAGTCATCACCAGTAATTAAATGGGAGATTTACTGAAAAGAATTTGCGGTCGCGACGCGATAGATTTGATATGGTACCCGCATCACCGTAGATTTGATAAAACTCTTACCATACACCGTAGACTTGAATAATCGTCAAACTCTTGAATAATCTACTTACTTTAACTCTTACCATACACCGTAGACTTGAATAATCGTCAAACTCTTGAATAATCTACTTACTTTAGGTATATGCTGACTGCAACTGCCAATCAGTTGGGATCTATCATCAGTACTAACATGTCTCTGATTGTCCACTCCCCAGTCTCTCATTTGAATACTCACAGATATGCTGATGTGGCAGGAACTGAGGCTTTCCTGCTTTCCCTCCAGTTCTGTTCGACTCTTCGAGTTTTGGATGGTTTCCCACCATTTCTCTAGCGCCTGATCTGCTGTAGGTGACAACGATGACAGTGCCACTGCAGTCGCGTGTATGTACCACGACGCCACCCACGCGTTATGGCATGGCTTGCTGGGAAGCAAAAAGCAATGCACTGTCGCGCACATGATCCTGCGGTCATATGATGTAATGGCGATATCCATGTTAACATCGCATGGTAATTAATCGCGCTGTCCAAAAAGATCGACGCCTAGTGGAGATCGCATATTTGTGATCGACAGCGCCTAGTACCTTAGTCAAGCAGCAGCAGCAGCAGCAGCAGCAGCAAAGCTCGAGTCCCAACGGGCGATACAGTCGAATGTTCCATCTCACGATCGCCAGACGCTAACGATGACAGTGCCACAACAGTCGCGTGTATGTACCACGACGCCACCCACGCGTTATGGCATGGCATGCTGGGAAGCAAAAAGCGAAGCACTGTCGCGCACATGATCCTGCGGGCATATGATGTAATGGCGATATCCATGTTAACATCGCATGGTAAGTAATCGTGCTGTCCAAAAAGATCGACGCCTAGTGGAGATCGCATATTTGTGATCGACAGCGCCTAGACCTTTGACCTTTATAATCTTCACCCAAACCAAATTACCTTACCTTACCTTACCTTACCTTACCTTACCTTAATCAGCAGCAGCAGCAGCAGCAAAGCTCGAATCCCAACGGGCGATACAGTCGAATGTTCCATCCCACGATCGCCAGACGCTAACGATGACAGTGCCACAACAGTCGCGTGTATGTACCACGACGCCACCCACGCGTTATGGCATGGCATGCTGGAAAGTAAAAAGCAAAGCACTGTCGCGCACATGATCCTGCGGTCATATGATGTAATGGCGATATCCATGTTAACATCGCATGGTAATTAACCGTGCTGTCCAAAAAGATCGACGCCTAGTGGAGATCGCATATTTGTGATCGACAGCGCCTAGTGTATTACATGCAGCAGCAGCAGCAGCAGCAAAGCTCGAATCCCAACGGGCGACGCAGTCGAATTATCAATCTCACGATCGCCAGACGCCAACGATGACAGTGCCACTGCAGTCGCGTACATTTATCGCCACGCCACCCACGCGTTATGGCATGGCATGCTGGGAAGCAAAAAGCAAAGCACTGTCGCGCACATGATCCTGCGGTCATATGATGTAATGGCGATATCCATGTTAACATCGCATGGTAATTAACCGTGCTGTCCAAATAGATCGACGCCTAGTGGAGATCGCATATTTGTGATCGACAGCGCCTAGTACTTACCTTAGTCAATCAGCAGCAGCAGCAAAAGCTCGAATCCCAACGGGCGATACAGTCGAATGTTCCATCTCACGATCGCCAGACGCTAACGATGACAGTGCCACAACAGTCGCGTGTATGTACCACGACGCCACCCACGCGTTATGGCATGACATGCTGGGAAGCAAAAAGCGAAGCACTGTCGCGCACATGATCCTGCGGTCATATGATGTAATGGCGATATCCAACATCGCATGGTAATTAATCGTGCTGTCCAAAAAGATCGACGCCTAGTGGAGATCGCATATTTGTGATCGACAGCGCCTAGACCTCTGACCTTTATCGTCTTGGCATCAAGTAAATTACCTTACTACCTCTGACCTTTATAATCTTCACCCAAACCAAATTACCTTACTTACCTTACTACCTCTGACCTTTATAATCTTCACCCAAACCAAATTACCTTACCTTACCTACCTCTGACCTTTATAATCTTCACCCAAACCAAATTACCTTACTTACCTTAATCAGCAGCAGCAGCAGCAAAGCTCGAATCCCAACGGGCGACGCAGTCGAATTTCCGATCTCACGATCGCCAGACGCCAACGATGACAGTGCCACAACAGTCGCGTACATTTATCCACGACGCCACCCACGCGTTATGGCATGGCATGCTGGGAAGCAAAAAGCAAAGCACTGTCGCGCACATGATCCTGCGGTCATATGATGTAATGGCGATATCCATGTTAACATCGCATGGTGATTAATCGTGCTGTCCAAAAAGATCGACGCCTAGTGGAGATCGCATATTTGTGATCGACAGCGCCTAGACCTCTGACCTTTATCGTCTTGGCATGAAGTAAATACCTCTGACCTTTATAATCTTCACCCAAACCAAATTACCTTACCTTACTACCTCTGACCTTTATAATCTTCACCCAAACCAAATTACCTTACTTACCTTAATCAGCAGCAGCAGCAGCAAAGCTCGAATCCCAACGGGCGATACAGTCGAATGTTCCATCTCACGATCGCCGGACGCTGACGATGACAGTGCCACCACAGTCGCGTGTATGTACCACGACGCCACCCACGCGTTATGGCATGGCATGCTAGGAAGCAAAAAGCAAAGCACTGTCGCGCACATGATCCTGCGGTCATATGATGTAATGGCGATATCCATGTTAACATCGCATGGTAATTAATGGTGCTGTCCAAAAGGATCGACGCCTAGTGGAGATCGCATATTTGTGATCGACAGCGCCTAGTACCTTAGTGCCTATTCTCCCGGGGTTAAGGTGGGTTAACCCACCGTAAGAGCAATTTTGAATGGCCTATAACTCATGCACAAATCGAGTTGAGGCATCGAACCTATGCTTCGGGATAACTATTACGAGTCCTTTCGACCGTAGATACCCTAATATAATGCACTCCGACTGATTTATTTCATGAAAATGATATGCCAAGTCGATAGGGTCGACTGGTGGGTTGAGGCAATTGCTTACGGTGGGTTACCAAAAACCGGACGTATTGGTAGGTTCATCTAGGCTATATACCTCATCTCTGATGGCATGTTAAGACTTTCTAAGGTTTGATAATGTGTTGAGGCATCACGATTTATCACATGCATGCCCAAAGTCAAGATAGCCAACCCCCCGCGCGCTAATCCATATTTGGGTATACAGCAAAATATCATGTAAATTTTAGAAGAAATACTCACATTACTCGGGGTAAGCGCATATTAACGGTAATTTCTGCGAGGCCTAGGGCGAACAAGTGGTGCTGCTGGGTCGGCCGAGTCAGAGCCGTTGCCACTGCGAACAACAAGAGCTAAGGTTGTCTCGGTTGGTGCCTCCTCTTCGTCGCGTTCGTTCTCCGGTGGGTCACCGACCAGATATTCCTCCACGAACTTCAAAGCCTTGTCGTGCACGTCACCATCGTATTTGAATTTGACAGTGAAGAGCTTGCTCGCTGCCTTCCCTGGGTCATAGCCTACTACCTCCGCGTCCGTCGAGAGGGTATTCAAAGAGGTCACTACAGTTATCGGCGAACTCTTGAAGGGCCCAACGAATCCCGACCACAGACAGGCACCTGACGGGACGGTAAGCAAACGACCAACATATTTTTTCTGGATTTCTGGTTTGGGTTGACGGCGGCATGAGTTTTGTGAGTTTCCAAAGCCCTGCTTGGGTTGTTGGTGATTTTGCCAGCTCCGTATGGGCGTCTAGTTGTTATTTTTCACGGGGTTAACCACCTGTTATCGCGCGGAGTACGCGGGAAATGTGGAATGCTTAGGGTTGGGTAACCCACCGTAAACCCCTCTTACGGTGGGTTAACCCACCCCCGGGAGAATAGGCATTAGTCAATCAGCAGCAGCAGCGGCAGCAGCAGCAGCAGCAGCAGCAAAGCTCGAATCCCAACGGGCGATACAGTCGAATGTTTCATCTCACGATCGCCAGGCGCTAACGATGACAGTGCCACTGCAGTCGCGTACATTTATCGCGACGCCACCCACGCGTTATGGCATGGCATGTTGGGAAGCAAAAAGCGAAGCACTGTCGCGCACATGATCCTGCGGTCATATGATGTAATGGCGAAAATGATTTAAACATCGCATGGCCGACGCGATGTTCGGAAATCAGATAGATTCGCTTTTACATTGCATAGCAGACGCGAGGATCGAGAAATGTCAAATCATTAATGGACTGGCAGACTCGATGTTCATGTTCGGATCTCTCGAGTGCGCCACGTCGGCAAGATAAATAATCCCATCCACCGTCAGATGCGCCTAGTGGAGATCTTAATTTAAGATCGACCGGGCCTAGTACCTACCTCTGACCTTTATAATCTTCACCCAAACCAAATTACCTTACCTTACATTGCCTTACCTTAGTCAATCAGCAGCAGCAGCAGCAAAGCTCGAATCCCAACGGACGATACAGTCGAATGTTTCATCTCACGATCGCCAGGCGCTAACGATGACAGTGCCACTGCAGTCGCGTACATTTATCGCGACGCCACCCACGCGTTATGGCATGGCATTCTGGGAAGCAAAAGGCAAAGCACTGTCGCGCACATGATCCTGCGGTCATATGATGTAATGGCGAAAATGATTTAAACATCGCATGGCCGACGCGATGTTCGGAAATCAGATAGATTCGCTTTTACATTGCATAGCAGACGCGAAGATCGAGAAATGTCAAATCATTAATGGAATGGCAGACTCGATGTTCATGTTCGGATCTCTCGAGTGCGCCACGTCGGCAAGATAAATAATCCCATCGACCGTCAGATGCGCCTAGTGGAGATCTTAATTTAAGATCGACCGGGCCTAGTGTATTACATGCAGCAGCAGCAGCAGCAGCAAAGCTCGAATCCCAACGGGCGATACAGTCGAATGTTCCATCTCACGATCGCCGGACGCTGACGATGACAGTGCCACCACAGTCGCGTGTATGTACCACGATGCCACCCACGCGTTATGGCATGGCATGCTGGGAAGCAAAAAGCAAAGCACTGTCGCGCACATGATCCTGCGGTCAGATGATGTAATGGCGATATCCATGTTGACATCGCATGGTAATTAATCGCGCTGTCCAAAAAGATCGACGCCTAGTGGAGATCGCATATTTGTGATCGACAGCGCCTAGTACTTAGTCAATCAGCAGCAGCAGCAGCAGCAGCAAAGCTCGAATCCCAACGGGCGACGCAGTCGAATTTTCGATCTCACGATCGCCAGACGCCAACGATGACACTGCCACTGCAGTCGCGTGTATGTACCGCGACGCCACCCACGCGTTATGGCATGGCATGCTGTGAAGCAAAAAGCGAAGCACTGTCGCGCACATGATCCTGCGGTCATATGATGTAATGGCGATATCCATGTTAACATCGCATGGTAATTAACCTTGCTGTCCAAAAAGATCGACGCCTAGTGGAGATCGCATACTTGTGATCGACAGCGCCTAGACCTCTGACCTTTATAATCTTCACCCAAACCAAATTACCTTACCTTACCTTACCTTACCTACCTCTGACCTTTATAATCTTCACCCAAACCAAATTACCTTACCTTACTTACCTTAATCAGCAGCAGCAGCAAAGCTCGAGTCCCAACGGGCGATACAGTCGAATGTTCCATCTCACGATCGCCAGACGCTAACGATGACAGTGCCACAACAGTCGCGTGTATGTACCGCGACGCCACCCACGCGTTATGGCATGGCATGCTGGGAAGCAAAAAGCAAAGCACTGTCGCGCACATGATCCTGCGGTCATATGATGTAATGGCGATATCCATGTTAACATCGCATGGTAAGTATTCGTGCTGTCCAAAAAGATCGACGCCTAGTGGAGATCGCATATTTGTGATCGACAGCGCCTAGTACCTACCTCTGACCTTTATAATCTTCACCCAAACCAAATTACCTTACCTTACCTTAGTCAATCAGCAGCAGCAGCAAAGCTCGAATCCCAACGGGCGACGCAGTCGAATTTTCGATCTCACGATCACCAGACGCCAACGATGACAGTGCCACTGCAGTCGCGTACATATACCGCGACGCCACCCACGCGTCATGGCATGGCATGCTGGGAAGCAAAAAGCAAAGCACTGTCGCGCACATGATCCTACGGCCAGATAGTGTAATGGCGAAAATTATTTAAACATCGCATGGCCGACGCGATGTTCGGAAATCAGATAGATTGAAGATTCACTTTTACATTGCATAGCAGACGCGAGGATCGAGAAATGTCAAATCATTAATGGACTGGCAGACTCGATGTTCATGTTCGGATCTCTCGTGTGCGCCACGTCGGCAAGATAAATAATCCCATCGACCGTCAGATGCGCCTAGTGGAGATCTTAATTTAAGATCGACCGGGCCTAGTACCTTAATCAGCAGCAGCAGCAGCAGCAGCAAAGCTCGAATCCCAACGAACGACGCAGTCGAATTTTCGATCTGACGATCGACAGACGCTAGCGATGACAGTGCCACAACAGTCGCGTGTATGTACCACGACGCCATCCACGCGTTATGGCATGGCATGCTGGGAAGCAAAAAGCGAAGCACTGTCGCACACATGATCCTGCGGTCATATGATGTAATGGCGATATCCATGTTAACATCGCATGGTAATTGATCGTGCTGTCCAAAAAGATCGACGCCTAGTGGAGATCGCATATTTGTGATCGACAGCGCCTAGTACCTTACTTACTTACTACCTCTGACCTTTATAATCTTCACCCAAACCAAATTACCTTACCTTAGTCAATCAGCAGCAGCAGCAGCAGCAGCAGCAAAGCTCGAATCCCAACGGGCGGTACAGTCGAATGTTCCATCTCACGATCGCCAGACGCCAACGATGACAGTGCCACAACAGTCGCGTGTATGTACCACGACGCCACCCACGCGTTATGGCATGGCATGCTGGGAAGCAAACAGCAAAGCACTGTCGCGCACATGATCCTGCGGTCATATGATGTGATGGCGATATCCGTGTTAACATCGCATGGTAATTAATTGTGCTGTCCAGAAAGATCGACGCCTAGTGGAGATCGCATATTTGTGATCGACAGCGCCTAGTACCTTAGTCAATCAGCAGCAGCAGCAGCAGCAGCAGCAGCAAAGCTCGAATCCCAACGGGCGATACAGTCGAATGTTCCATCTCACGATCGCCAGACGCTAACGATGACAGTGCCACAACAGTCGCGTGTATGTACCACGACGCCACCCACGCGTTATGGCATGGCATGCTGGGAAGCAAAAAGCAAAGCACTGTCGCACACATGATCCTGCGGTCATATGATGTAATGGCGATATCCATGTTAACATCGCATGGTAATTAATCGTGCTGTCCAAAAGGATCGACGCCTAGTGGAGATCACATATTTGTGATCGACAGCGCCTAGACCTCTGACCTTTATAATCTTCACCCAAACCAAATTACCTTACTTACCTTAATCAGCAGCAGCAGCAGCAAAGCTCGAATCCCAACGGGCGATACAGTCGAATGTTCCATCTCACGATCGCCGGACGCTAACGATGACAGTGCCACTGCAGTCGCGTGTATGTACCGCGACGCCACCCACGCGTTATGGCATGGCATGCTGGGAAGCAAAAAGCAAAGCACTGTCGCGCACCTGATCGTACGGTCAGATAGTGTAATGGCGAAAATGATTTAAACATCGTATGGCCGACGCGATGTTCCGGAATCAGATAGATTCGCTTTTACATCGCATAGCAGACGCGAGGTCCGAGAAATGTCAAATCATTAATGGAATGGCAGACTCGATGTTCATGTTCGGATCTCTCGAGTGTGCCACGTCGGCAAGATAAATAATCCCATCGACCGTCAGATGCGCCTAGTGGAGATCTTAATTTAAGATCGACCGGGCCTAGAACGACGATCGCTCTTAATTGGAAGATGCGCTCTAAATTGGAAGATTTTTTGAAGGTCATTGTTTTGATGTTTTTTACATTATTTTAAACATATCATGCCCAAAAAATAGGGTGGTTATAATTTTGGAAGTTTTTCTCATCGTATGAGGCGGGGTTTTCAGAATTCTTACGCGTGACTCTTAGGCATATTGAGGAGTGTTCCAAAAATCCACATATGGTATTAGATCGAGATTAAAGGTTATAAAATGGAAGTAAAAAGGGGAAAATATGTACCTGTTTATCGTATGTTTGATATTTTCATCGATTTCAGCACAATTTTGCCAAAACCCCCCTCAAACCCTATGCTTTATCACACGCGTATTCACAAAGGGCGGGTAACATATGTAAAGGTTCTTGCTAATGGACCCGTCACGTGCTATGTTATAATGTAGTTTGCCATAAAACATATTTGAACAAATAAAATATCAAGCACTTGCATCTCCGTGCAGATTTCTGGAGCAAATGGCCCTCTAGCGGGGGAAACCCTAAGTGGTAACACCAATTTAGGGTGTAAGCACAACCACATGTGTACATGCATGCACATACGAACTCTTGACTGCACTTATTTACTCTTCAGAGTTCTCCAGCAGTGCTTTTAAAAGCTCAGCTTTCTCCTCACAACCTGGAATTCCGCCTTGAACACCAGATTTTGCGGTCTCATCCCAGCATGTCAACACCTCGTTCACGTCAAATGTAGACTTCATGCGAAGGGTGCGGGCACCCCGTACGAAAGCTCCAGCCTCACAGAGTTGTTCTACCGTCTCGAACGTTCTCCGTGACTGTGCTGGCAACCAGAACTGCCAGGTTATCTCCTTCCGTGAGGCATGCTGCCCCACCACCTCCACGAAATGGAGTGGGGGTGACTTACCGCCGTCCGGGAGCATAACGTTGAACCAACACTTGTCGCTGGCTTCCCCGCCTGCAACGGTCACGGCATAGCTGCCCACAGTCATGTCCTCGAACCGGTAGTCGGCTGCCAAGTGTTCCTTCTGCGATGCCAAACGCATCCCACGGTCATATAGACTCTCGTCAACACCGGAGGAGTGCTCATCGTCGCCATCATCCGTGCCCTCACTGCTGCTGGGCTGTTTCTGCTGTTTTGGCTGCTTTCCGGCTTCTTCTTGCGCGCTGCAACCTGCCGACTCCGACTGCGAGTGGCAAGATCCATCTCCATATCAGTATCATCGCTGTCGCCTTCGGAGGCGGGTGAAGTTCTGCGCGCCCTGTTTTGCCTTTGTGCGCCTGAAAACCTCTTGCGAGCAGCAGGTGGAGCTCCTCTCCGACTCCTCTTTCCATTTGCTTCACGCACACCTGCCTCTGCACGAACTGCGGGAGCTTCTTCAGCAGCTTCTTCTGCCTCTGCACGAACTGCGGGAGCTTCTTCACCAGCATCTTCTGCCTTCAAAAGCTGGATCAGGCGTTCCAACTTCTTGGTCTTGGTCGTAAGACCCCGCAGTTCAGCATTCCGCTCAGATAACACTCGGTGTAAGTGTTTATCCTCGTACCTGCGTAAGCGAACCCTAGTTTGAAACTTCTCTATACACTTCGTATTATCTTCGCATACTCTTACACCGCAATGACGGACTCTCACGACGACGAGACTAGAATCCTGAGGGAAGTTTTCCCCTGGATGAGTGAGGGTTTTCTTAGCGAAAATCAAGAACAAGGAACGACCTCTTCTACCGTCGTTCCGAACACACCAGGAACAACGGACTCGGACGACGAGGTTACAATCTTGCGGCAGGTTTTTCCTTGGTTGCAAAGCTCCACAACAGCGACACCTGAAGACGAAGCGACGACTTCTTCTACCGGGAATCAAAGGACTCCCGCAACACAGGAGCAAGCCGCCACCACCACCAACTCGGAAAGAGAGGAAGGAAACAAGTGCGTCGTCTGCTTAGAAATAGTTTTCCCCGCGGAAACGTGGGTTTCAGGGTTAGGATGTGACTGCAAAAACGTGCTGTATCATCACCCTTGTTTCCAGGCCTACTTGGCAAGTTGCACGGATATTGCAAAATGCCCTTGTTGTAGGAAGATCTGGAGCTAGAACAAGAAACCCACCTGACTTTGCTTAGACACTTGAAGGACAATAATGACAAAATAAATATAAATAAGGTATAAATGAGATCGCACTAGGCTGGTAAACGGTCGTCTTACCTTCTGGAAATCAGCTCAGTACAATACTTGGCCTCGCGCATAAAAGCCACAACCTCGTTGATGTCAATATTTTTCAGGACTTCTTTCTCCACCACTTGTTTCTTATGCGTCACGCCGTCGAAACATACATTGAACTGCTCCGCCTTAGCATACCGCGTCTTCAAGAGCCCATCGCATTTGACTGTAGATGCGCGGGTATGCGCACGTGTCAGCAGCAGTGAAAGGTCCCACTTCGGAGGTAATCGCTCGGGATGTCGCTCTCGCACGGCCTCCACCTTCAAAGGCAAGGGGAAGGTTGCTTTCAATTCCTCGTGTCGTTGTTGGCTCACCAGATCTGGCGTTGCGGCTCGGAGTCCCAATAGACAGCTCCGCGTTGTTTGCTCCATGTCCAATACCTTGTTTCCCTTCCCCTTGCGCTTCCATTCCGGGTTGTCCATATAGCCCGGGGCGGAGTCGACGTCGGGATAACTGGTACAAATAATCAGCCCAAGGTTCGGGTCCTCGTCCACGCCACTTGGTAGCCATTCCTTGAACCTGTCACCAAACTTGTACTTCGCTCGGACGAGCTTGTCCGGAGCGACGTAAAAGCACCAAGTATGCACCTTGCGGTCTCGTCCAGCGTGGCCACCAAACTCTTCGTTCAAGTGCGGGTCGATCCACGATTTGAAGTCCAAGTTGCAGCCGACGACGTACGTGTGCTTGTTGATGGTTGTTATCGTCCAGGCAAAGAGAAAGGCAATCCATTGTTCCAAAGATATGAACCAGTGGCCTTTTTTATCCGCGGTCTTACCCCACAACAGCATCTTCAGCAACCCGAAAAAGCCATCGACGTCGTTGTGGGAGTGGCCTACGGGCAGACGGTGTAGGTAGATCTCTTTGTACAGCCCGTGGTGAACCAGGATGCAGAAGAAGGCGAAAACATGCCGGTTCCAGTTTTTCGACCCTCCGTCCATTTGCACGTGGCATGTTTGCCGAAAGTGCCGCTCCGTGTTCTCCACCACATACCGTAGCAGAATATTGAGCGTCGTGAGGCACATGTTCACGTCTTTGCCAGGAACCCATGGCATAAGTAAACACATGCACAACACCGTGCCGTGCATCACGACTGCTTGCAGATGGCATGCTGGGAAGCAAAAGGCAAAGCACTGTCGCGCACATGATCCTGCGGTCATATGATGTAATGGCGAAAATGATTTAAACATCGCATGGCCGACGCGATGTTCGGAAATCAGATAGATTCGCTTTTACATTGCATAGCAGACGCGAGGATCGAGAAATGTCAAATCATTAATGAAATGGCAGACTCGATGTTCATGTTCGGATCTCTCGAGTGCGCCACGTCGGCAAGATAAATAATCCCATCCACCGTCAGATGCGCCTAGTGGAGATCTTAATTTAAGATCGACCGGGCCTAGTACTTAGTCAATCAGCAGCAGCAGCAGCAGCAGCAGCAGCAGCAGCAGCAGCAAAGCTCGAATCCCAACGGGCGATACAGTGGAATTTTCGATCTCACGATCGCCAGACGCCAACGATGACAGTGCCACTGCAGTCGCGTACATTTATCGCGACGCCA
>LGRX02020613.1:0-14760 GCA_001247695.2 Cymbomonas tetramitiformis
CGGCTTTGGACGGAGTCAGGCAGCTCCGTACATATGACGTCCCTGAACTCCTCCTCAAGGTCGCGCAGCTGTTGCCATATCTCCGGGGACACTGTCTCGTCAATCTCGTCCGGCTCCTCCGCTTCCATGGCGTGGGGCTTGGGCGGCGGTGACGGTGATTCCTCGGCCACTGGAGCAGCCTGCTCTTGAGATAAACCTTCAGTATGGGGCTTCTCGTCGCTCCAGCGCACACGCTTGCGTCGCGGCCGACGTTCGCGGAGTAAGCGCCTTCCCTGCTCCAGCGCGGCTGCGGCTTCGGCATGCCAGGTGGGTGGTTTCCCTTGCGCGTGGTCGTCGATTGCTTGGGCACGTACGTGCTCAGGTAATAAAGCAAATGCTCCCAAAGCTTCGCGCTTGCTCTGGAAGAACCCCAGATGTAGGTTGTTGGATGGCGCATTGTCCGCCGGGGGGCCAACAGCACCCTCCAGCGCGACCGCGTCAAAGTTTTGTGGGCGGGTGGACTCCACTGTTGCGTACACCTTATCCAAGTGGTCCTCGTCACTGGTGCCTGGGCTGGGCCGCACAGATTCCCGGAGGAGTAGAGCGTCCTCGGCTTCGGAGTCAGTGTCTGACGCGGACATCAGCGCAGGCGCGTCCGTCTCACCCAGATCCGCTTGGGAGGAGTCCATGGCGCCCGCGACTTGGGCGTCTTGCTGCTCAGAGCTAGGCGTGGCGCGACGCTCGGACGAAGCGTCCATGGGCTTGGCGTTGGTCTCGGCGTCGATCTCCTCGTTACAGGCGACCGCCCCGAAGGTGCCGTCGGGTGCTAGGTACACCACGAAGGCACACTCATCCTTAGATTGGAGGGCTCGAAGGTCCTTGCGTACCCTTTTGGGGTCCAACAAGACTCCTTGTACCAGCGCCATGGCCTTATCCTTGGGTCTTGAGGGGTCTGGCGTTCCCGGAGAGCAGCCCGTAATGACCACTCTCTTGCTCCCAGAACCAAACCGGATGGAACCCCATCGGGAGTAATCCAGGGTGACTGGGGAGTGGGAGGCTAGCCAAGGTCCTCCAAGGATAATATCCACGCAAAGATCAATGGGCATCACTCTGAGCTCCAATTGCTTGACGTACAACCCCTTGGTGGTCTCTGCTTGCAGTCGAGGACGGACGCACGTGTTGACATCGTACGACGCGCCGTCAGCTACTCGCACTCGCATGGGGGTTTCGTGAGGTCGAGGCGTCAGGGAGGGAATGCTGCGTACAGTCTTGTCCGAGATAATGTTGGTGGAGCACCCACTGTCCACCAGCACCTTTACGCGACGACCGTTCACGTACGCCCAGAACAACAACAAGGTGGGGGCCTTGGAATTGTTGATCTGTCGAGGTGGCGCTCGCGATGTTGATACAGCCGCCAAGAGATCACTCCAGCCAGGGCTCATGTCCCCACTGTCGATGATGCTGTTGAGCTGGCATACAAAGGGGTCGTCCTTGGCATGAGGGTCGCCTAGGTCAGGAGGGTCGTCCATGTCAGAGTCCCATGGTAACTCGTAGGTGCCTGCATCGGCCAAGAGCCCTTGGGCGGTGGCTGTCTGCACCAGGTCCCTGGGTGGGTGATCAGGTGGGTACAAGGCCACTTGGGTGACCTTGTCCTTCGCTGCTCGCGCCATATCATTCGTCGCCAAGTCACTTGCGTACTGGAGGAGTCCGTCTTCTACTTCCTCTTGCGCTTGTTCCTTGGCTAAGATGTGCAGTAGCTCTTCGTCCATAGGAGAGTCCCGCTCCAAATATGGGAGGCCACTGGCATAATCCCGCTTAAGCTTCTCTCGTTGGCGAACCTTCTCCAGCCCACTGAGCCACCTCCTCCTTGGTGCTCCTTCAGCTCGAGCTGCATGGGTCGGTGACAGCCATGGTCGGGGGCGGTCACTCCGTGCGGTTGAGGTTGCCTCGACAGTCGTGCTGTCGTTAGGTGAGGGCGTACGAGGTCGACGCCCAAGCTGGATGTCTTGACGTCGTCGTCGGTATTCTTGCAGCCTTTTAAGTTTGTTAAGGGCTGCGGGTAAGGGTGATCGAGCTCGAGCTTCTCGCTTGTTGGCGGTAACCGCGCTGTGCGTTGGTGACCGCGTGGGTCCTCGGTTGCGTCGATGCCCGGCTCTCCGAAGCGGTGGGCTCGTGCTCCGCGGAGGTGTACGGGGCGGTGCAAGGTCCGTTTCCAGAGCCTTGATGGAGGACCTCAAGCCCCGTGTGCCCACTTTGGAGCGTAAAGCACTCGTCCCTTGCCCTCGGACAGCTCGAAATTGCCAACCTTGCAATGGTTGGCCCGTTGGCTCCAAGTGCACGCGGTAACTCTCGGTCACCTTCAGGGTACGTCGGTGCCGCTTCTCAACGTGCTGGGAGTCGTCTGAGAGGTCCTCGCTCGTACACACTGGAGACTTGGCTTCCTTGCGAAGACGAGCTTCGACCACTTGACGCTCCGGCGCGGGAGGAGGGCTGGTCATCGCCCGCGAGGGTAGCATGTTGAGCTCATCGGAGTCTAGGTATCCTGTGCAAGGAGCACTCCGCCTTTGACGTCGACGGGCTCTTCTCCACTTCTCCCGCAACTGCTGCTCCGAGAGGTAGGAGGGGGGCTCGTCGCGGGGATGTGGGGTTCCACAGCCCGAGCTCATTGGGACTTGGAGGGTACTCCGAGCTCGAGGGAGTCCTCCGCGGCAAAATCCATTAGTTCCTTTGGCAACACCGCGTTGAGCACGTCGCAGTATTCATCCGTTTCCACTTCGTGCATGACCATGTCCAAAGTTTCAGCCAGAAGTGCTTTGGCCCACTCCTTCTTACGAAGAGCAGCCTGTGGGCACTCTCGAGCATAGTGCTCTTTGCTTTGGCACAACCTGCAACCAGTGTACTCCAGGGAGCCCAGACGTTGCCCAGTAGGAGTTGCACCCGCGGGACGATCTTCGGCTAGAGCTAGTAGCTCCTCCGAGACCTCCACCGCTGCCAGTAGCTGCACTGGCGCTCTCCTACTCGTCGCATTGTTCAAATGCAACTCCGCCTCAATGGCGTATTCCAGCGCTAGGCGTCGACTGGCTGGAAGGGCGCGGTCGAGGAGGATCAAGGGGGTCCCCTTCCGCTCGGCAATCTCGAACGCCTCCTTCCGTACCTCCGCGGATAAGCCCGAGAGGAAGACGTCCAGGAGGTCGGATTCCGGAACCGGTGTGGTGAGCTCGTGTGTCGCCAACATGGTCACTACGCGATGGGCTAGATGCAGTCCATCCCAAAACTCGCGCACTTTGCGCGGTGTCGCCATGCGTCCTTGAGTTTGGCGTACTCGGCGTAGGAACGAGCCCAAGGTGGCCATTTCACTCTTCAGCGGCACGATCAGCTTCGCCAGCGGCTCAATGACCTTCTCAAGGTTCAACGACTTGTCCGCCTCGGCATCCAGGAGAACTCCTCGCAGCTCCGTTCCTTCGGAGCTAGGCGTAGGGAAGCAATGCTGGGTGATCTCCTTCAACAAGATATGCACCGAGAGAATCGGCTCTCCGAGCTCGAACGCTCCGTTGGGCACGTTGCATGGGGTGTTCATCGCGAGGAGCACCACTGGAAGGACTAAGCACCTGTCGAACTCGTCTACGAACCGCAGCAGCGGGCCGAAGGGGTTCGTGGACCCCTCCAGCGGTGCTGAGTACAAGGACATGATGTCCTTCGCGGCCTTGAGGGCATACGAGTGCCTCGTGTACTCCTCTCGTTGCTGCCTGCCGTCGTTGTACGAGGACCTCCTGCTAGAGCCAAAGCTATACAACGTCTCGTCATCAGGGTCGTCATCTCCTCCCCCTCCGCTGCCGCCACGACGCGCGTTGGACCCTCCAGGGTCTCGTGAGGGGCGGTCGCCATGTTCGTCAGGGTTAGGTTCGTTAGGCGGCCCATTCCCCCCCCCTTGGTGCCCACCAGGTCCCCCTTGGTCGTCATCGTCGTCATCGTCTCCGCCGTCGCCTCCGCCACCCCCGCCCACGATCGTGGACATCGGCTTCGGGCTCACTGTGGGGAATTGATCGAATGCACCCGGCCAAACTCCTCGTGTGCAATAGATGCACAAGGGCACAAGTTGAGCGGCGACAGACATGTTTCACAGCGTCATCACGTCACAACTCCAGATGGCTACCGGAGGTTGCGGGCTGCGAGAACATCTTGAGCATGGGATATTGGTGGTGCTGGACGCGACCTCGTCGTGCACGCTCTGGATCACTGCTGTGCCCAAGTGAGGTGGTCGAGGGAGTTGGGAAGCCGGTGCCTCCGAGATCGGTGGCCCGCTCCCTGACGCCAAGTCATGGTCTCGGTACTTTCTCGCCCCATCGAAGAACATACGTTCCGCCTCGAGGTTGCCCGCGTGGCCACCTAACCGCTCCTCCACACGCGCCCGGATGGCAACGGCAGCGGGCGCGCTTATGGATCGCCAGTCCACCTTGGCCAGGCGGTCATGCACACTCGTGGGGGAAGATGCACGCGTGGAGGCGTCCTCCTCGAACGTCACGCCTTTGTGGCCTCGTACGTCAACAGTCGTGGCCGACGGGGGCACCATCAGAGCCTCGTGTTCAGCTTCTTGAGCGTCACTTGTGACGGTCGCATAGCTCACGGGGGTATTAGGTGGTTGTCCTGGCCGTGAGTGCGCTCGTCCGTCAGCGGCTTCAAGTGCGGCCTGCACCACCATCTTGCTCTCCGCCACTTGTTGCTCCAGCAGTCGTTGATCTCGAGCTGCTTGGTCAAGTTGTTGGCGTTGCTCTTCCGCGGCGCGCTGCATTTCTCGAAGTTGTTGATGATGACGTGCAGCTTCCTCCGCCTGCGATGCTACCGCTTGTTCATGCTGATGTGAGACAGCGTCCGCGGCATGCTGCATGCGCGCTATCTGCTCCTCAGCCGATTCGAGAGCGGCTTGTCGAGCTTCTTGACACATCTTGGTGCGGAGCTCCTGCTGCATCCGAGTTGCTTCCTCCACGGCATTGTGCATGTCCATGCGCAACGCTGTGAGCTGCGCTTGGTGCGCAGTGGCCGCATCTAACGCGACTCGTTCGGACTCCTCTTGCAGCTCTCGTAGTTGCCGCTCGTGTCGCGTGGCTTGAGCTTGGCGCCGCCGTTGGCGTCCACCCTTTTGCCGAGAGCTCCTAGATGAAGAGGTGTGCGAGGCGTCAGAGGAGAGCGCTTCAGTAGAAGATGTTTGACACGATGAAAGTGTGGACTTCTCCTCACTGGACGTAGAGGTGGAGTCGTACATCAGTTTACCTTCGTCACTGCGACGTCGAGCCTTGGCGAGCTTGCGCTTGGCCAACTTCTGCCGCTTCCGCTCCTGCTTCGCCACCTCCTTCTCGTGGGCTAACTCCGTCAAAGCCTGGACACGTACAGCACGTTCTCGTTGTGTGGGTCGTGGGGCAGATGAAGCTTTTGATCGAGGTGGTTGTGGGGCGGAGTCAGCGGAATGAACGTCTTCCTCATCGATCGTGGAGTCATCTTCAGACGACAAGACGCCATAGGGGTTGCGGCTGGGTACAGATTGTACGCCATGCTGTTGAACACTTGCTCCCAAAGTGGTTGTACGCCTTAGAGTCTTTATCACCTCCTCGACGCTCACTCCCAACCGCACCAGCCTTGCAGGCCGGTTGGCTGGGATGGTCGTGACGAGTGGTCGTGCAGAGTGGAGGTGATGACAATGGTGGCTTGCTGAGGTAACATGCGACAGAAGGAGTCCACGAGATGGGATCACGCGTTGCTCTCCACTCTTCGTTCTCAGCTGCACCTCCCATGTGATTGCAGCGATGGAGTCTTCTTGGCCACACAGGCGGCGAAGATGTCTACGTAAGGTCGCTCATTGCTTCGGGGTCACGTCAGGCGTGTCCGTCAGAGCTGACCACTCGTGGAGGACTTCGCGCTTCACATGTTGTTCACGCTGGACCGCAAAGGTGGTGCACTTGGAAGCGAAGTCCACGGTAGCCTTCCACGCTTTCATACACTTCCTCACGTAGAACTCGGACCGGGCGATGTTGCACAGTCACCGTGATTTCGAGAGTGATCTCTTTTACACGACGTTGTTCTTCTCGCCATGCACTCAAGAGCCGGGACGCCAATCGTGAACTTGCGTGTCCAGCAAAATCTTGCTTTTTGCGTTGGACCTGATTCTTGCGGTGAGCTCGCTCGTGCCATGCTGTTAGGGAAACACGCATGCGTGCGAGACGGGCACGTAGGTGCCATGTCGTAAGTGCAGATGAAACACGCCCGCTGAGCACTCGTGCTGTCCAAGTACTCCACCAATTACGCAATGCACATACCGCTAGAATATCCACTGCTACAGCTTGGCGTGCCAGCTTGACGCTCCACTCGTTCACGCTTGACAAACCGCGCGCGCCACTTGGAGGTGCACTTTCACGCCTAGGCGTAAATATGTTGCTCTCATGGGTCAGGTTTCCAACGTGATGCTCTGGTGCTAGAGGCAAATGGTCAACTACAGCTTCGCTATGAGGAGATGATCTCAAATTATGAGCGGTGGCTATAGCGACCGTGTTGAGCTCCTCGAGAGCTGGTTGGCTACGTTGTAGACCCGAGGCACCTGCACCCCCCGCACGCTGCTGGGGTGTAGAGTAGCACCCAGACATACGTACAGCGGCAGATACCAGCCCAGGAGAGTCACGCGAGCCGTCGGGGAAATTCGTGGGCGTGGCAGGCAGCGATGCTTGGGTGCGACGTTCCTCTTGAGATAGAGGCGCGCTCGCCAAAAGCGCGTATTCGCCCTCCAGAGAGCGTTGTACTGCTCCCCCCCTCTGCTGCCCCGCCGCGCCCCGGCCGGCGCCTCCCACTCCGGGACAAAGTACGGGGTGGGCCCCAAAGCCCCAAGCCCATCCCGGAGCTGAAACACCCGGGCCGAGCTAGAGAGCCCGGAAGGCCCAGAAGCAGCCTCCGCCACCCCCGAGCGCCGCTGAGGCGGAACATACAGCGAAGAAGCCCGCCGCGAAGAGGACATTGAAAACGTTGCCTAAGCTGGTGGAGAAACGCAGCAATCTGATTCCGAAAAATCCGCCAGCGCTTCCGCCGTACAGGCGTATAGTGTTAAGCGCGAAGACGCAGGATCCCAACAGCAAATAAACAACTGCCGCTGCCAAATCCCAATCAAAGCTTCCCAGCAAACTCGAAGAGGTAAGATGAAAACAAATTGAGCCAAATTGGTTAACGATCGGCCCACGGAAGTCAAAGCAACGTCGCAGCGCGATACCACTCAGGGTTAGTCACTGTCAAGAACGCTAGAGCGCTTGCAGAGCCCAAGGGCAAAGAACGCAAGCCGCATCCGCCAATCCAGAGAACATTTTCGAATTCCAAAGCATAAAATTGCGTAATCCCACTCAGTCGCAAAGACACTCGACGAAGAACACGCACGCCAGCGGAATAGCGCTAATCTGAAGTCGCATCACGCCAATTCCAAGCCCAAGAAGAACATTGCGCACACATCCCAATTGAGAGGGTGGTGTAGACGAAGATTTGCGGAAAACGCTGACTAATTGGCACAATTCCCGAGAAGAATTAACGGCGAAAAACTGCCAGTGAGCAAGAAAAACGACGAGTCGTTGACCAGCGCGTCAGAGCGATAACTCAAGGGCCAGAGCCAGAAGTAGAATTTCGACCATTCTCAAACCCGAATTTAAGCAGCACTCGCAAAAATTGCCATAATTCGTAAAGGTAATTCGAAAGCCCCAAGCGTAGAGCGAACGCAAGACGAAAGATAGCGCAGGGCTACTTAATTTGTGGCACACTGTGCCACAATAGGAGGCCTCACACTAGGCGAGCCGAAATTTTCCATCACAGATCACGGCGCGAAGAAAGTATAAGTTGCATCTGACAATTCTAAGAACTTTTGTTGCTGAGGAACAAACGCCACAACGAACATCTGAGTGAAGAACTGCGTGCGCACTAGGCACTCACAGCAGATAAGACTGCAAAGCACGCGCAGCCGCACGAAGGAACCATCATGAAGCAATTCGCGAAGAAAGATTACGCCTCACAAGTAATTTGAAGAAGAATTTTGGCAGTGCAACAAGTCATCTCGCTGAAAGAAGTCGCAAACAACGTTACTTGGCCAGTGCTGCGACTCAAAGCTATGTAACGCGCCAGTAACTCGAGAGCCCAAATTCCATCCGAAAAAACTAAGGCACACGTAAATTTGACGGAAAAGTCACAATCTCAAAGTAGAAAAATTTTGTGGAAGCGGTGGTGGTGGTGGTGCGTAGCACACTGATACCATTTTGTGGGAGGACTGCTCCTCACAGGGCACTGTAACTACTGATGGGAGTCTTATATGGACTGCATATAAAGACTAACTGCCTAGGTACTGCTAGGTCAGCTCTTTAGACATAGGACTGCTATGTCTAGACTTACTACATATATTTGCATGTAAGAATTAGGTATTATATTTGACTTTTGCCATGCGGCTGTTTTTACTCTAGAAATCTCCACTGTTTCTTTGGCCTTGGCCATTACTTATTCACTCAGCTCTCTGAGGTAATCCTAGTCAGCATGGCCAAGTCTCATCAACCTATCATATGCTTGTACTACATTATCATGCAGTATGATGTGCCAGTATTCCACATGTCACATTATTACACAGTACAGTGGTACTGTGTACTCCCATATAAGGGGGGTCTCTTCCTCAACAGGGGTCTCGGGCGCTAATGCTGTAAGGCGCGTATGACACTTCTGGCATGTATGACATTGCTGAGTCATCCGCGCATGACACCGTGTGTTGTCCTAGCACACACAACGAGGGCAAACTCGACTTCTTCAAGTTCTAGCTCTTTGGTCCGCGTCAATGCAGAGCAGCCCGCCTGAATGAACTTCTATCACTTTTACGAGAAGTTCTGACAGGTATGTATTGGCGCAAGGACTGGGAGGCTGCAGGGGTGGAAGAAGAGTTTCACAGGATCTGGAAGTTTCAGGCCCTCTCTTTCTTCCACTTATGCGGGTGCCGACCGAGATGGTGGACCCGACGTTTCTTACCTTTCTGGACCGTGATGACGACGGAGAAGCTTATGGAATGGTACCGCGGTGAGGATGTTTACGCTGCATATGTGCTGGTGTCTCCGTGGACGAGTCTTTCTTACGTGGGGAAGACCTGGGGAGGAATCAGCAACCGGTTAGTTAAACACTTGAAAGTTACCAGAGATCCGACGATGAGGGGGGCACACAAACTTTACGGGTTTCTCAGAGCCTACGGGATTTTCAACTATGTGTGCTTACCCCTCGCCTTTTTCGAATGCAGGACTGACACCGACACCGCGGAACTACGGCTGATCCGACTGACGCAGCACAGGAGCCATACGCTTAACACGCAGGGCTTTCGTGCACAGCGACCTGGACCGGACAAGAAGAAGAAACGAACGATGGCGAGGGCACGTGAACGCCCACGCAAGACGATGCCCAACCGTGGAATGGGCAACAATTATTACAACGAACGGCAGACGGCCGTGTCACTACTGGTCAACCACGAGTGGCGTGGTACCAACTTAATGTCGTGGCTAACACGGCAGAATGGGGGGCTACTACAAGAGAAATTTCTTACAACTACCCCTGGACTTATAGATGGCACTGACTGGCAGGCAGTCAAAGCAAGATTTGGACAGAGCGAAGTCGCAGTTACCTTTACTGGTGGAGAATGCTTGACGGGGAAGCTCATAAAGTTCGCGAGTAGGCTTAGAGGCGCTGCAGCTAAACTCAGATTTGAAAAAATCAACGAGTCGCCGAGAGATTCGTGGGCAACCTGGGTGGCTAAGGGACTCATACGACGACCAGCTACGTGCCCTGTGTTATACCAGTTTACGCTTGGGCAGCTCGTACGAGTTTTTGAGGCAGTTCGTTCTAACATACCGTGGGGACAGAGGGCTGCGCTGAGGAGGAAGGTGTGTCTGGCCGCCAAGAAAGCTCATGGGTTCCCTCTACGTGGAGTGTATGTATTCAAGTTCCCGGCGGCGGAACTCTGGCAGAAGCTCGACGTTCGAGCCCTGGCACGCTCGGCGCTCGGTCAACTCCGCGTACGACATTTTATTATTAGGAGGACCTCCATCGTGCAGACACGTGGTCGGAAGCTGACAGACCTGTTTTGCAACTTCCGTGACACCGCAGCCCTTCCAACGTCACCCCCATGTATGTGTCATACGGCCTCTCCTTTTTTACCCAGGAACTCTGAGGGGCACGTCTGCGCAAGAACCACCGACCTCAACGACCCGACTCTCTCTCATATTCTCTCTCGCAGCCTGAAAGACACCCCCACCTACGCAGTTAACTATCATACTGCAGCTGCAGACGCAGGCCTTTCATACCTGTCGCAGTTTGCAGCGTTCTCCTCCCGCAACGAAGATGAGGACCTTGATCGTTTTCTCCCAGTTGGGTTTGACGAGAAGGGTACAACGTACCGCGCAGAGCGTAACACGGTGCGATCTGTTCAGAAGAAGCGTGTTAATGGCAGGGTGACTGCTGTTGAATGCTGGACGAAGTGGTTTGTGGTAAAATGCGCAGGACGGCTGGTGATGCGTATTTTCTGGACGCGGTTGAAGTGGCTGCTTATGCGACTCGCAGCGGTGAACGTGGAGGACGCTCAGCCGGATTCAGTTGTCGTTGGGCATATTATTTACACTGCCAAGAGGATGGTGTTCTGGGTGACACATATCACCCGGGACTATTGGATTAACCCTTACCCTGACCAGAACGCAATTCGCTTTGTTTTCTCACTGCGTGCTGAACTTTTCGGGACACCCTTTGACGTCAATGAAAACTGCACCTTATTTTTTACTCCATATACAGAAGACACTATTTTCGGCGCGGGTCTTGATGCTCACAGCTTCTGGTGGCGGCTAATGGCGCTGGGTAATCCTCTCTACACCAGGAGAAGAATCAGACAGGCGATTGAGCACGCTTTGGACTCTGCGCGGGGTACCAAACAACCGGTGAGAATCCTATTGACGGTCCCCGCTTGGGAAGACTACACCCTGACTCCCTTCGTCCACAGAATGATGCAACTGAAGAAACACGCCTATAGGTTTCTGGCTCCTCAATCTGCTCTGGGCTATGAGGACCGCTCCACGGGTGCCCGATTCAACGTTGACGTTTTACTTATTCAGAATGTGGCAGCGAAACGCAGGTATCCGGTGACGGCGGGCGGTATCGCCAGACTGAGGGCCCACTTTCGCGGGCGGCTTAAGATTGAGCCCACTTACTCAGGTGACTGGGTCGCACCGTACTGTGCGGGGCGGGCTTCTTTGAACGCGGAGAGATGGGACGTCGAAGTGATTCCCGGCTCACTGACTCGGGCAATGAAGCGCCTTTTGACCACTGCTGATGTCCATGTGCGGCTTTGTCGAATGACTAACCGCTGGTTGATGGAACAGCGGGTACCTGCGGGGAGGCACGTGCACTGCGTTGGCGGCGCGGCGGACGCTGACACATACCAGGAGGCACTCAGGAACTTTTGCGCGGGCACAGTCAGATTCCCGTTTGACCGTAACCCAACAGTGGGAGGCCTGATGTGTCAGCAGCAGTACCACCGGCTGGTTGTTCAGGAGCGGGAAACCAGCGCAGCTCAGTTCGAGAAGGTCACCACAGGTAATGACTGCATAATGGAAGAACTAAAAAACGAGTACCAACGGCTTATGATGCACACCGTCGCGACGTTCGACAATCACGGGTCTTTTGGTAATCTCTATGTTATGGTTAAGGACAAGTGCAGGCAGATGCGTCTGTATCGGCCTATACAGCCGAACTTCACTAGTCCGATCGCCGCAGCACAGAACAGACTGGGCAGAGCCGCAGACTTTGTTGTTGATGCCGTGGGAGGTTCCTTCACGTTGGGAGGGACTCAGCAAATTAAGGAGCGGGTTGCTGAGTTTAACAGGAAAGCAGGCTCGGCTGCGAGAATTTACGGTGCGACCTTCGACGTGAAAGACCAGTTCTCTAATGTTGACCACACCTTGGCCACCCGCGCGATCACTCAGACCGTCGAGCGATGGGCGGCGGTGTCACCTGTACAATCGCTCCTGGTTAACGTGAGGGGGAGGAAGGGTGTATCTCTGTGGCGGAAAGGAGTTCCACGAACGACCGCGGTCCGGATTACTCGGGCTAAGCTGGTGAATGGTCTGGTTCTTTCACTCACGCATAACTATGTCTGGATCGCTGGTCTTCTTGTTCGTCAGACCCGAGGTGTCGGGATGGGCGGCCGTGACAGCCCCTCCACTGCAGGCCTGGTGTGTGCTTACGGTGAGCGGGAGTTTTCTGAATCTATTTTTGCTGACACCCGCTTTATTCAGTTTTATCGACAAGCGGATGATTGTATTGCTCTGGTGATCTTTATTACGGGGACTTTACGGGAATGGCACAGGCTACGGGAATCTCTTCGACAGTATCGTGACAACACATATATTGATGGTATGCGGGTCCTTATGACAGGCACCGCAGGTGTGACTTTCTGTGAGAACTCTGAGCTGGAGTTTTGCGGGCTCAAATTCATCTTTGGTAAACGGCGATGCGAGTTCCGGCCACTCACACAGAATGAAAAGAGGGGTGTTCTCTCACCTCAGGAAAGCCCTCTTGCCTTCCCGTTCGTGCACTGGACTTCCATGTGCCCCGAGACCCGGAAGTTTGTCACACTCACGGGGGCTTTACACAGGATCCTCACCCACTCGTCGAGCACCCTGATGGTGCGTACAGCTCTCCTGCGGATCGAGACAGAGTTGGACCGTGCTGGTTATCCCCGTACCTGGCTGAAGAGAGGACTGACTTCCCTTGCCCGCCGTGATCCTCTCAGTTTCTGGGCGAAGTTCTGTGCAGCCTCGAAATCACTGCGCACCAATGAGTTCTTCTCGGTCAGTGACTTCTGGAAGTTGATTGCCCCGTGACTGGGGTACTTAACTGGCGATGGTCCTTGCTTTACTGGCTCTGCAATGCTTCTGGTGCCATGGAAGCTTCTTTATCTTTTTGATTTATTGATTTATGTTTGGGTATTTATTTGATTTGTTTTTTGGGCATATTCTGGACTGGACTGGCCTTATCTATTTCTTCCAACTGGGTCTCATAAACTTATGCTCTTTCGTTGTGTTACGTTATTTTCTCTGAAACATCCTGACGCGTTCGTAAGACACGGCCGAGGTTCCGAGTGACTCCCACCACTGCACTCTTGCTTCCTCCGCATTTTCCGAAACCATGTATTACGTCATTTTGCCTTTAAAACTCCGGCGCGTTCGTAAGACAAAGTGAAATTTTGCATCTGGCTGTTAGTGTTGTTTCACTCTCTTCATATGGAACTCCGACCGGTGTATTACGTCATTTTCCCTGAAAATTCCTGACGCGTTCGTAAGACAGTTCGAAAAAATCAGTTTGCCGTTTTGTCTCGATCTTTTTCTGCATAACCAAACGTGGGCCTTATGCTCTCACGTGCATTACATAGCCGCCAGCAAGGTATCTGAGTTCCCAGAATCCTACTGACGAAGCCTAGCTCTAGTGGAGGCAGGCGAAAGCGCTATAGGAAACCACTTACTTTCAGCATGTGCGAAGGTAACATTTTTGTATATCAATTATCAGCCTGAGTATTATATGTTGGGAGTATCTATATAAAGAGAACCTTTATCTACTGAGTTAAACAAGTTATAACATCTCCATTGCCGCTCCCACCACCCCTAAGAACTGCTCTTGCCGGAAGAGATGCACCACCGCCAGCCGCATGTTGAATGTCAACATCTTTGTTGGCGCCCTCAATTGCATGATCTTTGCATGCGCCCATAAATGCTCCTTTGCATCCCGTCGTGCCTGTGCAAGTTGTGCATCCGATGCCGGTTCAAGCATCGGTCTGGTACCATCGACGGTGCTGGTTCCTCGCGCATAATGCAACACCGCCCGCCGTACGTGATGCCAAGCATCCTCCATATTCATGTTCCATGACACCAGCAACTTGCCAAAAACCAAAGGGCTGTAGTACACCACGAAATTCAAAAAGTCCTCCATGGTATACATGCCTGTGGATGCCGCATGTCACCATCACCCATCAACCGTCCCCTCGGCAACTGCAGGGCACAACAAACCTTACATCCCTAAGGTTCAGGCGCGTGTCCATCCAGGGAGCTGTCCCCACATCGCAGCCGTCACCTCCGTATTTACACCGTGTCCCAGCAACCATTACACCCCACAAACCACCAGGGATCAGCCCATTGGCCACCCTGGCGTCACTGGACTCCGAGGCGTTTCACATAACAAGTCGGGGGTGACCGTGGGTCGGGCTGTCGCCTCACCAAAGTACTTAACCACATCATGGTATGGTCGGATGACATCATGGGGGGGTTGGATGCGCGCTGCCCGGCTGGTCATCTCCGTCGTAATCTTGGCTGGCAACACCAACTCCGGATGCGTATTGTTGGAGAGCTTGCCGAGCAGCAGCTTCAAGAACCTTTTCACGACTCCGTACAACACACAGTGGCCAAACGGGTGAGCGACTGCCCGCATTGGGTCAAAATAGGGCACGCGCTCCAGGGCACCACGGCCATGCCTTCCCGTATTCCGTGGTGTCTCGATACCAGCTTCCGTCTTTGCCACGAGTTCCCCGTGCTTCTCCTTGTCGATCATCAACCGGGCGTTATCAGCGTACAGGTCAGTTGGAGTGCCGTCCTCATTCGTGATGCCCGTCACATTCACTTCCGTAGCGTACCCACCAAAGTACATACCTCTACCTCCAGGCCCCTGGAAGCCCTCAAACACACTGTATGGATCTGCTCGGTAGCT
>LGRX02020614.1:0-17589 GCA_001247695.2 Cymbomonas tetramitiformis
GAAGACGTATAGAAGACATCTTCCGGAATCCAGAAGATGTACAGAAGTCATGCAGAAGACGTTCAGAAGATATCTTCGGGACGTCTTCTGGACGTCTTATTATATATATACATATCATTATACAGACATTAGAAGACGTCCAGAAGATGTCTTCCGGACATCTTCTGCACATCTTCTGGGATCCAGAAGATGTGCAGAAGACGTCTTCCGGAACCCAGAAGATGTGCAGAAGACGTCAAGAAGACATCTTCCGGACGTCTTCTGTAACTCTACCAAAAGTCGCTATACGTATGCGTCCAGGTTACACGCATGCAGTTCGTTGGCAGGATGATACAAATGGAACAAAGAAGAAGGTTTTTTTACAAAGCTATTTATTTACATATTTACAGTTTCAATCATCTGAACCGTCTTCACTACTAGCACTAGAAAGGATTTCCTTCGGAGACCCCGCTTCGGAGCTGGTGGTTTCGTATGCCCGATGCAAGTTCTCCTTGAAGATGGGGCGGAGGTGGCTGATGGGAACCACCAGGCCCCACTTTGACTTGTCCCCGAAGGGGTACGTCTTCTCCTCCATCGCAGTGAGAAGTTGGGACCCGAGGCCACCCGGCCCGGCGATCTTGTCGTTCGCCTTGAGGCCCTTGCCGTACAACTTCTCCAACCCGACAAAGGCCATTTCCATGCCATTTTGCCAGGCGGACAAGAGCAACGGGGCGTTGTCAAAGCCAACGTCGTCCTTGTCTACGGCCAAAGAGAGCACCTGGGTGCAGTCACACAAAAGTTTACGATCAGCTGCAAATGTCACTTACGTAATTAAAGAAACTAAATACATATCCAGAAGACGTGCGGAAGATACCCAGAAGACATATGTGATATCTTCTGGATATCGTGTATTCTAAGGGTTGTGCTTGCAGAACCATACCTTGATGCCAACATACTCGCCATTCAAGTGAAGGGCGGTGACCGACTTCTTTTTCGCTGTACCCGACTTCAAGCCATGGGCGGCCACATCCTTTGAATTGGGTGGGTGCGTTATCATCCCCGTGAGAAGGGGCATGTCCGCGGTCCATATCGCGGACTTCCCCTTCTCGTGGTAGAACCCCGTGGGGAGTATCTCCGGATCGTTCACCAGAGACTCCACCACGCAGTACAATACCACGTGGCTACCCACCTCAAACCCCTCTTCAGCATCCTCCGCCACCGCCTTCTTCTTACCCTTCGGGTCCTCCGCCACCGCCTTCCCCTTCGGGTCCACCGATGCCGCCTTCCCCTTCGCCTTGTTGTCCTCCGCCACCGCCTCCGCCACCTTCCTAACCTTAGAGCTGCCCGCCTTTTTTTCCAGCTCCTCGATCTGCGTCTTTGACTCCAACTCGAGCTGCAAGCATGCCGCCACTGAAACAGGCATATGTTAGTATGTTATACAAGAAGACACTCAGAAGACACTCAGAAGACACTCAGAAGACACTCAGCCATACTTGCCTATTAGCTAAGCCCTATTAACTAAGGAAGACGTGCAGAATACTCTCAAAACGTCTCTGAGGTGTCCTGGTGACGTCTTCTTGGTGAGACAACAAAACAGGTGAAACAGAAATTAATTAAACAAATTAACGTACCCATCTCATCCTTCGCCTCACCGTCCAAGGCGTCCAAGGCCTTGGCGGGCAGCTCGTGCAGCACCAACCCGTCGATGCTGAGCAACGCTGCCTTTTTTCCTCGTGCGTTGGGTACTTGGTTCGGGCGTCGGTCTCAATGACCAACGCCTGAATGGCGTCCGTGTGCTTGCGGTAGTATGGGTGGGCGGTCCGGGAGGCTTGCCAAACCCACTTTCCCTTTTCGGTGCCCCTCCCCGACACACAGGTATACACCCCATACCTCCAAAATATTCTAAAATCGCAAATCATGTTCCTGAGGCGCCTGCTCACATCACGAACATCGTAGTCGTCGCTGCAGGCCAGGACTTCCTCCCTGAAGGCCGTAGCCGCAAACACTTGGTCCGTTACGTTAAGCAGCGGGTCCAGCCGCCCGTCGCAAATCCGCTCCACCATGATGCGGGTGAAGTCCGCTTGGAAGTGGAGCCCGCCCGTCTTGGACAACTTCTTCTTGGACTCCCCGCGTTGGTTTCCCCCACCGCCTCCGCTCCCCTCCTCCCCATCCCTTGCTACGAGCCACTTGATGAAGTTTTCGTCGCTGGCGTTGCCTCCCACCGCCGCGACGAACGACTCAAACTTCTCCCGGAGGTCACCCTCCTTCACCCCGCTGGCATTCTTTCGTTTCAAGGAATTAGACATTTTGTTTTCTGAGTTCTTTAAAAAGTCAAACTGTGTTGGAAGTATCGTAAACGGGTACTTTTTAGCGCCGCAAAGATGCCTGGAAGACGGGCAGAAGGTCTTTCGCGTGTCTCTGACGCATCCCGTTCCGTACCCCGGTGATCGTACCGGTATCGAAACGACACCAACGTTCAAACAGTGCCGTCGATCAGCGCGCCCCTTTACCTATCGCGTCGGATCGGTCGAGTGAACTCTAGATGGTTTTTTACGGGAAAATCGAGGACTCTCTGTAGGGAAACGCGATTTTATTGAATATAACTTTTGCCGTGCAGCGAGTTTCCATCATCGTGGGTGCATGGCCGAGTGGTCAAATATGGTAAGCCGAACGCGTCTCGCGCGAGGGTGAGGGGTTCGAATCCCCTTGGAGGCATGGGCATCCACGATACCCCTTGTGTTCTAGCGATATGAGGCGATTACCGCCAACGACGCCGCTAGTGCACAAGGGGCGTCGTGGGTGCCCACCCACGCCTTCATGCCATTTTAAGTTTATGTAACTCATGGAGACCGTCCGATTAAGACGGGGGGGTTTTTCTGGACCGCAGATTGCACTGTCCGCTGCGCGCGTGATCGACTCTTCGACCGTTGCTAGGAGCGATGGTGCTCTAAAACAAGAGCAGTTTCTTCTACCAAATTAGGCGGCCGTTTTAACTTAGTAACTTGGTACGTTTGACCCTCTCCCGAACAAACCACTTGTTTTTTTGCAATTCTACCTTCACAGTACGGTTTTGCCCAATATTGCGCACCTTATATGTTTTTTTGTTTTTTCGCGATTTTTATAGTTTTTTTTTCAAAAAATACAAAAACACCCAAAAAACATTCGGAAGACACCCCAGATATCTTCTGTGCATCTTGTTACCCTCCAGAGATGTCTTTGAGGAAGACATGTCTTCTGGAAATCTGCAACTTGTAGAAGTTCCCATGAACGTCTTAACACCCCTCTTCGGGGCGTCTTCCCCATTTTTTCGACGATCTTCTACGCGTCTTCTAATGTCTACCTAAGGTTACGACGATCTTCTACAAGTTGCAGATTTACAGAAGACATGCCTTCCTCAAAGACATCTCTAAGACAACCAGAAGATATACAGAAGATATCTGGGGTATCTTCCGCAAGCACAGTCAAGAAGACGTCCGGAAGATGTCAAGAAATGTCTTCCGCGTGTCTTCCGTGGGTCTTCCGCGTGTCTTCCGCACCTCTTCTGGGTTCAGGAAGACATATATTCCCCGAAGGTGTCTGGAAGATGTACAGAAGGTATCTGGGGTATCTTCCGCAAGCACAGTCAAGAAGACGTCCGGAAGATGTCGGGAGATGTCTTCCGCGTGTCTTCAGAGTGACTTCTGAACGTCTTCTGAGTGTTTGTCTTCAGGATGCCCTCCGCACTACCTTGGCCAAGTGTCCTTTGTATAGGAGATAGAATGGCAAGTAAACGTGCCGCGCATCTCCAAAAGGGGGAAGCGCCCCCAAAGACCAAAATGTCGTCCTTCAAACGAGCGATGCTCACTAAACCCCCCCCCGAATCCGCGGCGGAGGTCTTCCGTCAATCCAAGCCGGAGGTCTTGAAGGGGAAGATGGCAGCGGTGCACGATTGGTTGTCTACGGTGTCGCCATCCCGCGAGCTGGATCATGAGATGCCGGCATGGCTCGGGGAATCCGTCTACATTCATGAGCATTCCCCTGCAACAAGGTGCTTGCTTGTCTCCATAACCCACATGCATCTATCATGCACATTTATGCAGTTTGGAATGCATACAACCGAAGATGTGTGGAGCATCTTCTGCGCGACTTCCGGACGTCTTCCACGTGTCTTCTATGAATTCACTATCACAATGTTTTCGCAGGGCTGAAGATCATGAGGACGCGGTTCGTATTTGCGTGCCGCGTCAAAGCAACCGGCCACCTTTCGGCTTAGCTAGCCGAGCCCACTAATGTGCTTTTCTCGGTTCAAGAGTTTTTTGGCTATGTGCAAGCAATTTCAGACTTGCATGAACCGGGCTTTAAGAAGCATACGTGGGAGGACATTTTCTCCGATCCATTGGACTTGGCCGATGATCCGGGCACGGTGCACTTTCGACAACATAAGTGGCTGCTTGAGCCTCCCATTGGCATCAATCTCCAAGGAATGGTGTTGAAGATACGGGATGCAATCGCATCGGGCGAACCATATCATCGTCCTCCGGAGCTTGTGAGTGATGGGGATAGGCGGATGAATCCGCAAAGGCTTTCACCTTCACCTCCGGCCCCAATGGATGAAGTTGTGGACATGACCTATACCGAAGTCCATGAGCCCGAGGACCCTCCCCCGGAGATGCCAACACGAAGGTGCGAACCGGTTGGCACGGCATGCCCGTATCTCCATGAAAGATGTATGCCTGCACGCTCCGTCGGAAGTCGTTCCGAAGACGTCCCGAGCGTCTTCCGCGCATCTTCCGGGCTCATTCCGGTCAAGCTTATTCCCGGCGGATGCGTGTGACATGCTTGCGCAGGCGGATGAAAGGCCCCGTAGCACACCGCAACATGCCTCCCACGCCCGTCGAGTTGGCGGGTGAGACGCAAGAAGATGACGGGGCCGCCGTTGGTACCACGTCCAACCGTGACCCCCTCCCCCCGGAGAGGCCAACACGAAGGTGCGAACCGGTTGGCACGGCATGCCCGTATCTCCATGAAAGATGTATGCCTGCACGCTCCGTCGGAAGTCGTTCCGAAGACGTCCCGAGCGTCTTCTGCGCATCTTCCGGGCTCATTCCGGTCAAGCTTATTCCCGGCGGATCC
Organism: Cymbomonas tetramitiformis; assembly: GCA_001247695.2. Taxonomy (NCBI): domain Eukaryota; kingdom Viridiplantae; phylum Chlorophyta; class Pyramimonadophyceae; order Pyramimonadales; family Pyramimonadaceae; genus Cymbomonas; species Cymbomonas tetramitiformis. The sequence goes on from LGRX02020614.1 coordinate 5,092, forward strand.
GTGTGACATGCTTGCGCAGGCGGATGAAAGGCCCCGTAGCACACCGCAACATGCCTCCCACGCCCGTCGAGTTGGCGGGTGAGACGCAAGAAGATGACGGGGCCGCCGTTGGTATCACGTCCAACCGTGACCCCCTCCCCCCGGAGAGGCCAACACGAAGGTGCGAACCGGTTGGCACGGCATGCCCGTATCTCCATGAAAGATGTATGCCTGCACGCTCCGTCGGAAGTCGTTCCGAAGACGTCCCGAGCGTCTTCTGCGCATCTTCCGGGCTCATTCCGGTCAAGCTTATTCCCGGCGGATGCGTGTGACATGCTTGCGCAGGCGGATGAAAGGCCCCGTAGCACACCGCAACATGCCTCCCACGCCCGTCGAGTTGGCGGGTGAGACGCAAGAAGATGACGGGGCCGCCGTTGGTACCACGTCCAACCGTGACCCCCTCCCCCCGGAGAGGCCAACACGAAGGTGCGAACCGGTTGGCACGGCATGCCCGTATCTCCATGAAAGATGTATGCCTGCACGCTCCGTCGGAAGTCGTTCCGAAGACGTCGCGAGCGTCTTCTGCGCATCTTCCGGGCTCATTCCGGTCAAGCTTATTCCCGGCGGATCCGTGTGACATGCTTGCGCAGGCGGACGGATGAAAGGCCCCGTAGCACACCGCAACATGCCTCCCACGCCCGTCGAGTTGGCGGGTGAGACGCAAGAAGATGACGGGGCCGCCGTTGGTATCACGTCCAACCGTGACCCCCTCCCCCCGGAGAGGCCAACACGAAGGTGCGAATCGGTTGGCACGGCATGCCCGTATCTCCATGAAAGATGTATGCCTGCACGCTCCGTCGGAAGTCGTTCCGAAGACGTCCCGAGCGTCTTCTGCGCATCTTCCGGGCTCATTCCAGTCAAGCTTATTCCCGGCGGATGCGTGTGACATGCTTGCGCAGGCGGATGAAAGGCCCCGTAGCACACCGCAACATGCCTCCCACGCCCGTCGAGTTGGCGGGTGAGACGCAAGGGATGACGGGGCCGCCGTTGGTATCACGTCCAACCGCGGGCCCGGGATGGTGGTGTGTGATTGTGGCGCGTGTCACTCATCCATGCGCTTCGTCACCATGAGGACACGGTCTCGACATAGGACTATGTTCAAACAGATTGTATGCCTTCCGACGCTTCCGGAAGAGGCTGTGGACGACGATGAGCAACATCCCGATGGCGAGGAGTCGGATCAGGTGTGCAAATCCGGGTAGAAAGACTATCATTCTCAGGTAACCCTCGCGGAAGGTACCCGGAAGACGTGCGAAAGGTCTTCCAGGTATCATCCGCATGTCTTCATGAGAATGAAGGTACATATCAAAATCGGTTACTCCTGATAGGTAATGCAGTCGTCCTTCACAATTGGCACGTATGTATCTCGTGCCCATTGAAAGTGATTGTGGTTGGCAGGAAGATGCCGATTCCGGTTCCCTTGACGATGCCGATGCCGATGGAAACTTGCCGGACCCGGAAGCCGTTCAAGAAGAGCTCGACGAATTACTCGACCATGTCGACCCGGAACTTGCTAGAAAGGTGACGGAAGAAATCGAAGGAAAATTAAAGTCGTTGGAGAACTTGGCTGATATGGAGGTAACGTTCGCTGTTTGAATATTTTGCTCAGAATTGAAAATTGTATATAGTGTGATGTCTTTTGTACCCGGAACACGCCCGGAAGTTACATAGGACGTCTTCCGTGCGTCTTCCTGACGTCTTCCGTTTTATCCTTCGATGACAGACCGCAGCGACGAGCTCCGAGGATACCCTACTCGACTTATTGGAGTGGAATCTGGATGGCAATATGACTCAAGAATCCTTTGGGCAACTGCTGCACATTTTGAAAACTAATCACCCGGACGTGTTTTCTAATTTGCCCGACTCCTTCAAACAAAGCATTGCTCGGTTTAAGGTCATGGATATCCCACTCCTAGTGGTGGACCTTTGCCCGCATGGGTGCGTGATGTTCGAAAAACAATTCGCGGACTTTGACCACTGTCCAAGGTGCGGGGCATGCCGTTGGGAGGGAGGTGAGGATCGGTGCGGTGCGGTGAATGCCGAGGGTGCGGACGACACCCGGAATGCCGAAGCCACCCCGAGTGCAAAGCGAGGGAAGGCGAAGTGCCAATTCTATCATTGGCATTTAAAGGATTTACTTCAAGCAATTTACAGCCATCCCGACGTTGCTGGGCTCATGCGTTCGCACGCCACGCGGGAAAAGTCTGAGGAAGGCATTCTGGAAGACATTCCCGGTGAGTAACACATTGATAGAGCATATCCTGCATTGCCCCGAAGACGTACAGAAGATGTACAGAATGTCTTCCGTACATCTTCCGTACGACTTCCTGATTCCTACTACTTGAATGAATTTAAGTTGTATTTATGTATCTTGCAGATGGATCTGAGTGGAAGGCGAAGCAAGCTGCATATCCTGACTTCTTCAAGGACCCTCGCAACGTCATCCTCATGCTTTGCGCCGACGGGGCCACCGTTTGGAAGGACAAGTCGGGGGTTTTCCCTATTTACTTTCAAGTGTTGAACTTGCCACCGGAAATCCGCAAGAGGTTTGTGAACCTTGAGTTGTGGGGAATGATGGCGGGGAAGCCGAAGAACACCACCATCCTCTACGAGAAGTTGGTAGACGAGCTTTTGGAACTTTGGGAAGTTGGGTTTCCATGTTGGGACTCCTTCACGGACGACGTGTTCCAATGCCGGGCGATGCTTCTTGCCGCCGTGTTTGACTATGTAGGGCTCGTCGATGCTATGAACATTATGGGCGTGGGCAGCTTCTGTGCGTGTGCAAAATGTTTGATCCGGGGGAAGGGGAAATGCCCGCATCTAAATAAGATGTTGTACAAGTTTTGCAAGCAAGATCCGCCAGGTCCGTTTTCCCCAAAGACATGCCGAATGTATTCACAAGATCTTCCGGATGTCATCTGAGCGTCTTCCTGTTATTGTACGCAGGGCCCGCCGTACCAAAGACCGACGAGTTCATTCGACGCGCGGGCCAACGACACGTCTTGCTTAGCACGTGTAAGAATGCGGCCAATCTTCAGGAAGTGTTGGAGGAGGAAATCGGCGAAACCGGTGTGAAGTTCCCATCGGCACTATCTCGTTTGCCGTATTTCGATCTTTCCAAGAATGTCATCCTTGACGGCATGCATCAACTCCGAAACCTTGGGCTATATGTCCATGAGGCACTCATGGGGTTCGACTTTACGCCGGGTGTAAGAGAGCACGCTCGCGCGAACGATATACATCCCACGTGGTGGAAGACGACAAGGGACGACAAAGGTGATGCAGTCAAAACCCGACCACTAGATAGGAAGGCGCCCGGAAGATGCCCCAAGTATCCTCTACGTGTCTTCCAGATGTCTTCCTGTCACCACTAACTTTCGCGCCCGGGAAAATGACAGGTGTGGAACGATATTCAATGGCAATTGGTCCGTTTCAAATCCCGATGCGTGCAAAAGGGTCGAAATCTTTGAGGTCGCTAGAGACCGCCTTGAAGTTCATGACGGAGCTCTCGTTGGGAAGGTCATGGGGGCAAGGCCATAAGAAGATGTTGCGTCCGAACGGCACGAACACCGGACCGAAGACGCTCAAGTGTCACGAGGCGTTGAAAATGCTACAAGCGGGCATCATGAGCGTGCTAGCGTCTTGGGATAGAGACGAGGGCTACTCGAAAAACATGCTTGAAGACTTGATCGGGCAGTTGACGGTCATAACGAGAGAGCTCACTTCGGAGCTTGTAGACTGTAAGGTACGGAAGACACCTAGAAGACATCCAGAATATCTTCCGAGTACATTCCACACGTCTTCCCTAATTGCCTTTTATTTGGTGATTTTGCAGGATGTTCCTAAGCTTCAAAATCTGGTGGATGAGTTCTTCAAGTCACTCGAGCGCGATGGCTCACCTGACTGGCTGGTCATCAACACGCATTTGCTTTCCCACTTCCCCGACCAACTCCTCATGTATGGTCCAATACGGGGGACATGGATGTACGTGTTCGAATCATTCAACGGGAAGATTCGAAGGTGGGTGAAGAACAATGCATATCCGGTTCAGAGTGTTATGCAAGGCTTCGGGCGGTACCGGATGGTGCATGTGGTGCGAGGGTTAATCTTGGTACTTCGTCGCCGGCGGGAGGCAACCACCAATCCCACCCGGCCACCCGTGCTCCCGTTCTTGGCCACCGCACCGTTGAGGGCGCCGAACACCGTGGTTTTGGGAACACAAGGCAAGCGCCATGTACTCTCCCGCGCTGAAACGAAAGCGCTGGAGCTGTGGATGCATGGCAACGTGCCCCAATACCGCAAGTTGAAGGCAAAATTCGACGCCTACGTCACCTACTGCAAGAGGTAAGTAAGAAATGAAACCCATAAGGTGCCTGGAAGACGTTTCATATATCTTCTAGGCATCTTCCACACGTCTTCGGTAAATACATGTCCTGACACTGTGCACGTATACATTCGCAGGGAAAACCATATGGTTCGGAGACGTATTGGCGCACGAGCCGGAGCGTCTCGCCTGATGGATGTGCCGCTGCATATGCACGGTAGCGATCCCAAGGTCTGGCTGGGGAGACCATTCACGGAGAATGAAGCGGCACTCGTCGAAGGGCCTCCTCACGTGTGTCAATCTTTCGGCTCGGTCGTGGTTCGAGGAGTTTGCTATCGCACGGCAGCTCAGGACAAGACGAAGAAAACTTGTCAACGTTACTTCCGAGCCTTTTTCTCTGGAGAAAACATCAAAGGCGAGGAAATCGAGACTGACCGGTGCGTCCGTGCATTACGTTTTGGTGAATGTGCGCAGAATATGTACCGAATGTCTTCTGCGTGTCTTCTCGACGTCTTCGGGGATTCTTACTATAGAGTATAATTGTGGCTCCAACTCGCAGGTACGCCATGGTAGATAGCATCTACAAGGTCGACTTGGCCGCGAAAGAGTACATTCTTGTGAAGGGAAAGTGGTTCCCTGAATTCAACCAAGCGACGACAAAACGGTTTGCCAAGCTAAACTCGAAGTACGGGCCGGACAATGGAAAAAAGGTTATCGAGGAATAGAAAAGTGCAAAATGGGGAATAGAAATTTCAATCTGTTTTTGGGGAATAGATGATATGTCACATGTAACCATTAATTAATTCAATCGAGCGCCAAAAAAAAAAAAATCAAGCAGTTTGACTAGCGTACTCGGTTACCCGGAGGTACAAGCGCAAGCGGTTCAGCGTGTGCAATATTTTGCGTCTGGCACACCCCCTTCTTCTAAACAATTTTTTGCATGTAGCATGAAACATAATTTTTTCCACCATTCGATTCTAAAGCGTTTGTATTCATTAGGTGAATACCTTTCGTTTGAGCTATCGATTGGCCCCATCCGCAACCGCATCAGCTTAGCCTTCGCGACTGCCAGCTAAGTTGGTGCGGTGTGAGATGGTTTCAACCACTTGCGGCTTTGCATAATAGGGGTTTTCGTGAGAATCTTCTCACGAAACTTGGCAGTGATATTGTTCATATCAATATCAGTGCACCCTCAAGAGCATATGGCAAGCCGTTGAGTATATTAAAGACGGCCGCGTGCTGGCATGATGCCTTTTGGGTTTGAAACCCAAACCCAAACATGCCAAACAGCGAAGGGCTTCCCGTGAGTTCCAGCGCACGTAACTTTGCAAAATATAATGATAAGATGCATATATTTCACTTTCCTGAAGTGCAAGTTTTGCGATAGCTTGTGCGCGAAGTTAACATATTATTTCTTTGACCCAGATTTATGAGTTTGTATATCACGCTAAAATCTGTGTCAAAGAAATAGTAATACCATTTTGCGCACAGACTTTCTTAGACCTTGTGCTTCGAATATATCAAAGATAATTATCTTGGCAATATTTCTACGCAGTTACGTGCGCTAGAACGCACGGGAAGCCCTTCGCTGTTTAGCATGTATTGGGTTTGGAAACATTCGAACCCAAGCCCAATAGATCTGCCAAAGAAATAAATTGATGGTTTTGCCAACAAGTTATCTCAAACCTTGAGCTTCTGAGAACTGAAAGATATGTGTCTTGTAAATATGTGTGCATAGTTTCGCGCGCTATAACGCACGGGAATTGCTATTCAGTTTGGCATGTATTGGGTTTGGGTAAACTCGAACACAAACCCAATAAATCTCCAAAGAAATAAATTGATGGCTTCGTGCACAAGGCTTTTGAGGCCTTAGGCCTTTGGCAACTAAAAGATATATATCTTAGTGATACTTTTGCAAAGTTACGTGCGCTGGAACTCACGGGAAGCCCTTTGCTGTTTGGCATGTTTGGGTTTGGGTTTGCATGTACCCAAACCCATTATGTGTAGCACGCGTTTTGCGCATAGCTTACATCAGAGGTTGTGCGTTTGAGGGTGCACCAATATTGCTGTTAGCAATATTGGTGCCAAGTATCGTGCGCTAGAACGCACGAGAACCCCTCCGCTGTTTGAGTTTTGATGCGATGTGCATGAAAGTTATAAGGGCCTCTCAGCTTAGCTCGCAGTCGCGACTGCAAACTGAGCTGATGCGGCCACGGATCGGCTCAGTCAAGAGCTCAAAAAACTCCTACCTAAGAGTCTAAATGATATATCTATGTGCATTACGAACGTTGGAAAATGTTTTCCCAATCTAATTTACTCGCAAACAGTGTGGGGTATACATACGTGCAGTGAAATATTCACGGCCGTGAATTTAATATTCACGGCCGTGAAATTAATATTCACGGCCGTGAATTCCAGATTCGGGAGGGCGTAAACCGTACAGTACGTTTATGTGAGAACTGAAGTCGGCTTGGTTGCAAAGACCTGTCTGGTATTTTCTCCAGGTATTTTCAGACGTGTTCCCAAAGTGACCAAAAACCGAACGATCGGCGATCGAACGGTTTTTGGTCACTTTGGGAGTGATCGTGAGTTTAGGCTTGGTGACAACACGCGAAACCACTGAGTATTTTCAGACGTGTTCCCAAAGTGACCAAAAACCGAACGATCGGCGATCGAACGGTTTTTGGTCACTTTGGGAGTAAGATCGCGAGTTTAGGCTTGGTGACAACACGCGAAACAACACTGAGTATTTTCAGACGTGTTCCCAAAGTGACCAAAAACCGAACGATCGGCGATCGAACGGTTTTTGGTCACTTTGGGAGTAAGATCGTGAGTTTAGGCTTGGTGACAACACGCGAGACAACACTGAGTATTTTCAGACGTGTTCCCAAAGTGACCAAAAACCGAACGATCGGCGATCGAACGGTTTTTGGTCACTTTGGGAGTAAGATCGCGAGTTTAGGCTTGGTGACAACACGCGAGACAACACTGAGTATTTTCAGACGCGTTCCCAAAGTGACCAAAAACCGAACGATCGGCGATCGAACGGTTTTTGGTCACTTTGGGAGTGAGATGGTGAGTTTCTAAGGCATGGTGACAACACGCGAGACAACACTCAGTGTTTAAGTATTACCAGTGTTTAAGTATTACCGTCTGAAAATACTTAAAGAAAATACTCACTGTTTGATTTGTTAAATATGCAATTTTAACTAAAGGCGGAAGGCTTTCTCTCCGGGAGTGTGCCCCTGTCCAGCGAAATAAAGATCTCTAAGATTGAATACTAATCTGAGTAATCTTTTGCTTCAAAATATTATCACATATTCCTACTTAGTATGATGTGGGTACCCGTTTCGCTTCAAAGAAGATGAAACCCCATAGCGCAACTATTGCGGGTTTCAAATTCCTTAAATTCCACGGTCCGCTTCCGCCAAATGAACGCGTCATCCCACAACGAGATGTGTGGTTGACCGTTCAGTTTGTGCAATTTGTTTAGGGAAAACAACGCATACGAAATACTATTTTTGCTAACGCTTCCCTCATCCGTTGCCCAGGCTCTCTTGCAAACGAGCGCGCGAATGAGGGAAGAAACGCCTAGCGGAAACGTGGACGCGGTTGACATCCGCGTTTCCGCTAGAGGTGAAATTGCACTGCCAAACGGTCAGTATGTGTTTATTATGCTTATATGATATGCGTGATATGTTCATGTTGTGCAGGATGCGTCCCTGTTGGGCGTGAGTCGAGTTGGCTCGAATCACGCCCATGATTACCCCCCTCACAAGAACCGTCAAGCATCCTAGATTCCGAACGGATCTTGCTTCCAACCCATTCTAATTTGAGCAGAATTGCCTGCACACTCGGTATCGTGGTCAGGAACTCGCGTAGAATTACGTATCCGGTTCACTGAAAGCCCCATATCTGGTTCAACGAAAGCCACGTATCTGGTTCAACGAAAGCCCTGTATCTAGTTCAATGAAAGCCCCGTACCTGGTTCAACGAAAGCCCCGTATCTGGTTCAATGAAAGCCCCGTAATCTTGCTTGCGCAAACAAAGTTGTTCCTAACACTTATTATGTAGTCAACTGTACAAGGGAACCGTGGAAAGCAAGGGCAACGCACCTTTCATTTTTGATGGAGAATCTTTTACCCTGTCCTCTTTCTTGAATAGAGGACAATAAAATGCATACCATCAGTGTGTTCAATAGTACAACGACGCCCGCCTTTATCGCAAGAAAGGCACACCCTAGTGTACTTTTTCGGAGGCTTCCTCATGTTTGCAAAACGAAAGTGAACAGATGGGTGGGGGGAAAAAATTTAAACGCATTATTAAAAATTTAAACGCAAAATTTTAGACGCATATGCATGTGTCACAAACCTATTCCCCAAAAACAGATTGAAATTTCTATTCCCCATTTTGCACTTTTCTATTCCCGAATCATTATGCTACCCCGGACAATACCGCAAAGGTGGTGTACACATACGACCCGGATGATCCCGAGACACCTTGGGACACTACTGATCCATTCATCCTGGCGGCTCAAATTGAGCACCAAGTTGTAATCAAGAAACATCCTGTGATGAAGACGGCGGTGGTATTTGATTTAAAGGCTGACTTTTTCGAGTGCATCGACGATGACGGTTCACGACCGAAAGGTGCAAGACGCAAGAGGCGATCATGATAATACGCCGGGCATCGTACTTAGTGGTCTGTATGTTGAATAGATGCAATCGTACATGTATGTGTAGATAGACCTATCAATTAACTTAGCCGTATATCATGTATCATAGCAACAGAGCATGATGACAACCCTGAAGTTGTTTGGAAGATACCCGGAATGTCTTCCGTATGTCTTCCGTGCGCCTTCTGAATGTCTTCTGTGATTACGCGACTAGTGTACGTGTGGTATGAAGTAGCTATGTGGCCAAATTGCATAATCATCACATATGTGTCGATAACACATGTCAGAATGTATTCTGGCCCAGAAGACATTCGGAACATCTTCCTGGTATCTTCCGGGAAGACTGCCCTTTGCATGTCTTCCGGGAAGATGTCTTCCGAAATCCGGAAGACATTCCGCACATCTTCGGCACGTCTTCCCCGAAGAGTGTCTTCTGGTTTCCAGAAGACGTTCCACTCAGAAGACGTATTCTGGAAACCAGAAGACGTCATTTCTACGAAGACGTCTATAAGACGTTCAGAAGACGTCTTCTAGACGTCTTCTGATTTTCCCAGAATGTAGGGTGCCATCTGTGATATGGGACAATATGATAGGCTAACTTTTGGAAAGTTCCAGAGGTTTGTGCCGGGCGAGGGGAGTGATTCCAGAGTTTGATTGCCAGCTTTAGCTTGTTCCAGCTGCCTTTTCGAATAAGTGGCCTCTACTACCAACTTAAGAGATTGCGGTATTCTCAACCCACAATGTATGCCGCCACGTATTCCAGATATTCGAAAAGTTGGCTGACACACCGGAAGGCAAGTAACCCGCCCGTCGACTCTCTCCCTTTATAAACGCTAGCAGCCTTTCCGCCATGCATACTTACCTATAGCACCGACGCTCATGCGAGTGAGATTCACGCAGCGATGGCTAGTCGTGTGTCTTTTTGTGATAACAATAGGTGTTAATAGGTATCGATCAATATCGATAGGTCCGGGGGGCTATCGATCAATATCGATATATAGTAAATTGTATCGATAAATATTCAATATTTCGATATGTACAAATTTCCTATCGATAAATAACAATATTTCGATTAATCGATACTATCGAAAATATTGAATATCGATACTACTCCTTGGTTGAATGTGCTTAAAATCATCGGCGCAAGATCATGCGCGGTGTTAAATGGAATCGAAATTGATGGCACCCGTCCGGGAACGGTCTTAAATGGTACCAAAACCGACGTCTCGTTTTCATAAACGGTGTTGAATGTGCTTAAAATCATCGGCGCAAGATCATGCGCGGTGTTAAATGGAATCGAAATTGATGGCACCCGACCGGGAACGGTCTTAAATGGTACCAAAACCGACGTCTCGTTTTCATAAACGGTGTTGAATGTGCTTAAAATCATCGGCGCAAGATCATGCGCGGTGTTAAATGGAATCGAAATTGATGGCACCCGACCGGGAACGGTCTTAAATGGTACCAAAACCGACGTAACAAATTTTAAAGCGGAGGCAACGGCTCCGATTTTGTATCAATGTCGGCACTGCGTGTGAGGCCATGACGCCATCCTTCAGGTAGGCAGCGCACCACCAGTCATAAGCGACCGAGGTGGAATGATCGTCTCCTGCTAGAAACGAGGGTATACTATCCCACAATGATCTGAAGTCTGGTCTGGACTCAGCGAAGGCCTTCTTCTGCTGCTGACTGAGCGCATGGTAAGATGCTGACTTCATGTACCTACGCTTCTTGGCCTCAAAAGCCCGCTGGACTTTCGCTACCATGTCCACGAAACGCCTGATGAAGAGCGCTCTGTCCTCACTCTTACTACCAGTGTACTGGAGTTTGACGTCTTCCTTGTCAAGTGAGTGACTCTCCTTATCATAGTAATCCATCTCGTCTACGTCGTCAAACGCAAAGAGAAACTGGTTTGCAGGCGCTGAGGCTGCTACTGCTGCTGCCAGTGCTGTTGCTGCGAGCGCTGTTGCTGCTGGTGATGGCGGTGCGGAGGGAGTGGTTTCTGAGCCCGACCCCTCTGCGCTCATATATTCCGTGTCAAGGTCCTGACTGGCCCGCTCTCGTGCCAGCCGTCGTGCCTCACGTTCTCTGGAATGGACAGAGGCAGCGCTTGGCTCTGCCTCGCCCTCCGTGGTGAAGTACTGTGTTGATGCTCAGCCAATGGGACCAAGGAAGAGTCCCCTCTCTCAGCGCAAAGATCGTTCACCAGTAGACTGGAGGCTTGACTCAGACCGGCTTAGGCCAGTGCACTGAGTGCTCCTGGATTCGCCTTGCTGAACAAGCGAAAGAACGAAACGCGTGCGGCCAGCGAACGCCTAAAGGTCCAGCACTGTGCTTCAGCGCTCTGAATCAGCAGCAGATGCAGAATATCCGTGCGAGAAAAAGTTAAAGTTGGGCCAGTGTGCTGAGCACTTCTGTATTAGCTGGGCCAGAGTTCATCAAGAGCACAATGACAGTGAGGGCGACTCCACGACACCAAGAATAGCACTGATATGCAGCGGTGTGAGTTAGGCCAGTGTGCTGAGCACCCCTGGATTCACAACACCACTGCTAATCAAGGGCACCATGGCTGGCATAGAAGCTCACTCCCCAGTCCAGTAAGCAAGTACAAGGTCGCTGTCAGAGTTGGAAGCTAAGCCAGTGTGCTGAGCACCCTTGATTCGCAGCACTACTGCTGATTCAGAAGGTGGCCGGTGACGTGAGGGCCTCACCGGCTGACCAATACTGTAGAAAAGATAGAAGAATTCTCCAACACATTATGATAAAGCACCAGAAGGTCACTCCAGTAGTAAGCAGCACTCCAGGCTGGAAAAGTAATTAACTCTGAATCCACCAGGTCACTGTGTCACACCAGGGAATATCGCTTAAAAGACCACTCAGTTGTCGCCTTCAGAGCTGATGCTGCTGCCAGTCCTCTGGCAAGCTCTTCCGCCCCTGCTTCAGGCTTAGGCCAGTACACCAGGGGTGTCCCTGGATTAACCGTCAGACAAGGTGGAGCTGCCCAAGAAACCGTAAGTTGCAGTTCCAGACATAGAGCAGTGATTCACTGCTGATCCACTTCTTCGCTGGTAAATAAAAGCAGATGCCGCCGCTAATTAGCTCCCAGGCCAAGCACACCTGCCTTTCAGCTAAGCCAGTACACCAGGGGTGTCCCTGGATTCACTTCAGACAAGGTGGCCAGCTGGAGAACCCGCTGGAAGATAGTTCATCAAGGTGCACATACATTAGCTGTTGATCCACTCTTAGCCGGTAAGACAAGGCAGATGCCGCTGCTGATTAGCTCCCAGGTGACACACACTTGCCTATTCTACGAAGGGTGGGTATACCCACCGTAAGAGGTGCTTACGGTGGGTATACCCACCTGAAGGGTATCAATAATTACCGATGATTGGCTGCGAATCACGGCATGTCACCAGTGACCAACTTGTTCTAGACACTCCCGTGAATCTCTATGGAGCCT
>LGRX02020617.1:0-35108 GCA_001247695.2 Cymbomonas tetramitiformis
AGAGATGACACCCGCATGCCATTCCATTGAGGTGTGACACCCGCATGCCATTCCGCTGATGTGGCGGTGCATGGATGTTCTTTCGTTGACGTGGCCCTACGCTGATGCTATCGGCACATTTCCAGGTGTTCCCCTGAACATGAGCCTGCGTGCTTGATTGGCGGCTCTCGCCTGCTTGATTGCATCTCTGAGAGCCATCGCCCTCCCCTCGCATCTCTGGCAGCACCTGTTGTAGGTGCTCTCGCACGAGCTCGTGAGTTAGCCACCAGATGGCCGCCTGGTTCTCATTGGGCGCGATCATGAATCGAGGAGGAGACACCCATCTATGCGGGTCCATGGCGATTAGTCTTGTGTTTGAGAAGAGGGAGACTTCCAGGTCCGCCGTGAGTAGAATATGTGCGGGCGCGGGGACTGAGTACGAGGTGATGTCGGTGGATTGACCTTGCAGCTGGGTTCCACACTTCTCAAAGTCGTTTCAGCTGCTCAGTGACTGAGGTTGGGGCGTCATCGGGAACGAGAGCATTGTAATCCAGAAGCGCAGCCATTGGCTGGAGTGCATGGCGGTGAGATTGGGCGTCATCGGGAGCAGAGGCATTGTAATCCAGAAGCGCAGCCATTGGCTGGAGTGCATGGCGAGTGAGGTTGGGGCGTCATCGGGAACAAGAGCATTGTAATCTAGAAGCGCAGCCATTGGCTGGAGTGCATGGCGAGAGAGGTTTGTTGGGCCTGCTGTCGTGGCACAGGCGCAGTGTGGGTCGACGACCCGCCCGAGGGAGCCAACTGGCGTGACTTGGTCCCCCTCATTTCCGACATGCTTGCGCCATCTCCACCCTGCCCCCCCTACCCACCACTGCCCCCATCCCCCTGGCCTCCGGCTATGGCCCCTCCATCACCTCCCCCACGTCCTTCTCAACCCAGCCCCACACCCCCTCTCTCCCCACCACGTGCACCATTTTGTTAGTTCACCCCACTTGCCGAACCCTCCTAATCCAAGTCGCAGGACCCCATTGCCTCCTCCACCTTCTCCTCCACCATCTTCTCCCCCCCCAAACCCACTTCCCTCCCCTCGCCCCCTCCGCCCCCAAGTCCTAGCCCACCACACCCCTATTACCTCCTCCACCTCCATTGTCCCCACCGCCTTCACCAGTGCCCCCGATGCCGCCGCCACCACCACTACTGCCTCTGCCTCCTCCACCGCTTCCCCTGCCGCCGCCTCGGTTCGCAACAGTAACCCCAAGTGCGCCTCCAACAATCGCCACGTCCTCCAGCCAGCAGGGTGGCCCTGGGCCTTAGAAAGTGTGCAGCACGCCTGCTGGCCGTCAGGGTGGCGATGACTTTGACGTCAGCAGGGGAGCATGCCTCTTCGATGTGACTCGCCTTGAGGTCAGCAGGGGAGCATGCCTCTTCGATGTGACTCGCCTTGAGGTCAGCAGGGGAGCATGCCTCTTCGATGTGACTCGCAGGGTCAGCGGGGGACCATGCCTCTTCCGTGTGACTCGTGCTTGAGGGGTCCAGCGGGGGTCAGTGCCCCTTCGTGTGACTCGCCTTGAGGTCAGCGGGGGACCATGCCTCTTCGATGTGACCCGCCTTGAGGTCAGCAGGGGACATACCCCGCCGATATGGCCCGCCTTGAGGTCAGCGGGGGTCAGTGCCCCTTCGATGTGACTCGCCTTGAGGTCAGCAGGGTCAGTGCCCCTTCGATGTGACTGCTTGCGAGGTCAGCGGGGGACCATGCCCCTTCGATGTGACTCGCCTTGAGGTCAGCAGGGGTCCAGTGCCCCTTTGATGCGACTCGCCTTGAAGTCAGCAGGGGTCAGTGCCCCTTCGATGTGACTCGCCTTGAGGTCAGCAGGGGACCATGCCCCTTCGATACGTATTTTCTTTTTCGACCACCACTTGAATTTTTGTGAGGTGGAATGACGTTGGATTTCTTAAGATTTTTGCTTTGTTCCCCTCTGCTAATGTGTGGCTGCTGGTACACTCATGTTCCTTTGTAGTAATTTTGATTATCGATGGTTTTCTTGGCAACTTCTTTCTCTTTTTAAGTCGATGCAGAACATCTGGATCACGCACTAACTGGGAATGTGTTTTCTTGTTTGTTGGACATGAACGCAGCAGCGCAGCCCGACCTGGATACAGCAGTTTCTGTACAGTCATCCCCGGATGACGATGATGTTACTTCTGAAGTGTGGTTCCCATATGTCATGGCTATAGCGGGGTTCAATATCGCTGCTCCAATTGCTTTTCTCTATGGCAGATATCTATTCCAAAGACGGCTTTCGCGCGGCGACGCTTACACGAAGCACCGGGATATTGAGTCACCCAGACCGAACTTGGCTGATGACGATGATGTCACGAGGGTATTCCCTCTCGAAACGAGCCCGGGAAGTCCAACAACGCCTTTACCTCCGACGCGGGTTGGCGGCTTTGTTTCTCCCCCGATTGCTGCTGATACCACCCCATTGCCTGCGACTGTGCCACATATTCCGAGTAAGATACATCCTTTAGACTCAAAATCATAAATAGGTGCGCACTTGGTGCCGCCCAAATCCCTTAGAATCCAAATGAAGAGAGGGGAAATGCATAGGCTCTGGGGTGTTTCGAGGCCGCCCGGCATTAGACTAAAGTCGACTACGCTCAGCGCAAACACACAAGAGCCTACTTTAGATCTGGAGTAATCAACAGATTTGCTCTAGAGTCACCAGTTTGCATTATATCTGGATGATATGTGGCAGGGAAATGCTATAAATTAATTATATCTGGATGATATCTGGCAGGGCAATGCAAGACTAAACGCATGTAAGTGTTCCATGAGGCATAGTGAATTCCAACAGAAGGTAAGCGCGTATGCATCTAGAGGGGCGTAAGGTAGCATCTCTCTTTCAGCGAAGCCAACAGACTTACATCCAAGCTTCAGTGTTGTTGTACCAAGGGATCAACCCTAGACAATAATCACGGCAAATCGCCATTTGGATGGCGGATCGTTTTCCTGCTGAGAAGTTTCTACTTATGGACAAGATAGATCTATGTGAGCGACGACTGGCATGTTGATACCCATGTATGCATGCTCAAGGGTATTAACGTAGGATGTGAGCCGAGTAAATGCCTCGGTGCAATCCTTGCCCGCTGCGTGATCATCAACATGTTGCCACGAGCACGTTGGTTATCGATTTGCGGGGGGCGATGCCACTGATATTGGCATGCGCCAGAGCGATGATCCCTGAGGTGGTAATCCATCCGCTGAGAAACACGCTGAGTTGTAACTTTTGTAGAGTGCCGAGCGAACCACTCGGGTATTTCCATGAGTGTCATTTCCATGCAACCGAAAGGAATTTTCTTTCCCAAAAAACCTTCATTTCTGAGTGCATAATTCCGCGCATTCAGGAATATTCATTCCCTCGTGTAAATCATTGCCAGATCAAGATCGTGATTATGATCAGTCCACCGGTTTTGATATTATAACACAAATGTCGCATATGTCCCACAACAAGTTTTCGGTGTTTTTTATGACGTTTGCGCGCGGTGGGTTTGGGAGTTTCGATGTTTGTTAAGTGGTGTAAATTGGGCGAGGTGTGAATTTTATGCATAAAATATGATATGCAAAGTATCATGTCTAAAAAGTAAAAATTGAAAAAGTTATGGCTTATTTTCGTTTTCAGATTTGATGACTTTTTCGCAGGCTGAAAACCTGGGGCAGAGGTCTTTGTGGATGATGATAATGACGATTTTGGGGTGTGGATGATGGTGATGATCTTTAAGGTGACATAGGATGACGATGTATGTATCATGCATGACTCGTCGTCAAACGAAAGTGGGACCAGAAAGATTGCGTTTCTGACAATAACGAATGTGCCACCTCGCAAGATGTTTAGTTTTTGTTAGCCAATGGAAACCGTGGGCCATCGATCGATCGATACGATGATTTGCGATCTAGAATTTGGTTGGTTGGGCGGTGAAACGATTCCGCTAGCGTTCGATTTTCAAACATGTTGTACACCGAAATTTGAACAACCAAGCTCATTAGTTTTGTATTACGGCGGTCAGCAGGATATGCTTTGGACGAATTGAGGGAATAACGTTTTTGCCGATCGCTGAACTTTCCTCAACAGTGTGCGCACAGGTTCCTCTTCACTGCTAGCTTCGCATAACGGGTTGGTTGCGAATCTTGCGTGCTTTGGTATGCGCCGGCTGCTGGGATGTTTTGGTGCAGGTGGTTATGCGCCGGCTGCTGGGATCTTTTGGTGCAGGTGCAGGGCGCGCTGATTTTTCGCGAACTATGCTGTCAGCTTCTTCGTTATGTTTATAACTCCTGTTGCTTTCGTTTGCCACAAGATTCGTTTCGTCCCACATGTTTTTGGTGCCCGATCTCAGGATCTTGTGCTACGAAGGTCGTGGTAATTCTGCTATATCGTTTATCTTGATCTGGGCAGCAGCGCGGTCCATCTTGAAATGGGAAGCGCAGTTTATCTTAACCGGGTAGCAGCGCGTCTGGGGCTTGCCCTGGCGGGATCTTCTTCGGTCTTAGTTCGCCATGGTACTTTCAGTTTAGGATTTATATCACTTAGGCTTTTCGCCATGCTCCTTCTCCTCTCAACTTATGTGAAACAGTCAGCGATGCTGCTTCCTTTCCACCGGCTGACAGTTTCAGTAAATGTTCGCAGGTACTACGGGATCTTCTGCTCGCCAAAAAAAATACATATTTAGCACTCGCAGTTTGCGTGGTCTGCGTGGCACGAGAATTCGTGATGCCCTTCGGGACACGTTCATTTTGCTTGTTGAGATGCGATAGGGATTTGCTCTTTTAGAACCCGTTTAGTATCAGGTTATGATAGAATAGCTTGATAAGCGGTATTGGAATTATATATGTGCTGTTGCAAATTTGTAGTGTTATTATGATTATTTTGCCCTGCGTGATCGTTCTGTTGTATGAATAGCTGATATTGTTGTCCGAGCAAGAGGAACCCTGCCGCCACGTGTATAAGCGTTTTATATACCGGTTCGAATCTGAAGAACGGAATTGTGACTCTTTCGAACAGAGTGAAATAAATGGCAGCGAACATTATCACGCGAATACCGCGGAATTATCAAAAAAGTCAAGACAGGTCATGTCAAAAAAATATTTTTGTCCCGTATCTATCAAAAGTTATCGTGTTATCAAGTTATTTGAATAGTTTACCATATGTACACCAAACTAACTATCCATAGTCAGCCATATGTCCCACAACAAGTTTTCGCATATGCCAACTATACCTTTTTGGCCCCACCAGGCCGAACTTCCAGATATGCGGCAGGCACTTTCGGACCCCACTTTTCTGATTTGGCGGGGCTCCTAGCTGTAATAGTTGGCAAAGCCGGCGGCAACCGCCGGTGCGAGCGAAGCGAGTGCGAGCGCAGCGAAGCGCGAGCGGAGCGAGTCAAAGCCGCCCGCCGCGAGGCGCCGCTCCGAAAAAAAGGGAATATTCCTTTTCAAAAAACCATCGATTCCTTAATGAAATAATTAATGATCATGTCAAACATGGAATATTCCATCGCACCATCGGCACTATTTATGAACAAGGAATATTCCTCGCACCATCGGCAATATTTATGAAGTGCTTTATGCTTGCGTATTCATCCGTGATTATACGAAAATTCACCGCCGATGACGATATGAAGTATGGCATTGATGAGTGATTAGGCGCCAAGGCTTTATATGAGAATATGACTCGTATAACCAACAAATATATATATTGCCTATCATATGTTACTTTGAGTTCATCGATGTAAGCTACAAGTTGAAAAGCTCAACTAAGAAATGTTTAACGTATTATGAAAGGCTTGCCGCATCCATTGCAATAATCCAAAGGCATCAATTCTTACATTCCATGAATGGCAGCCTGCTACGCTTCTTCATATGCCTATCTACAACTTGAGACACACCCCACGGCTTGGCACGCCCTCTCTCATCGGTCGATGTAAAGTGCCATGCTCCATCTCTGCTCCTCTCAAAGCGCTTGTCAAGTGCCTTGATAATGAACTCATCAGCCTCATGGCTGACGGGACCATTGTAATCTACGAAGCTCTCCATTACATACTTCTCTTGAGTTAACCCTCGCGTCTTGTCCGCGTGGCGGTCAATTGTAGAGCCTTGACCTTCGATCACAGCTTCATTTTGGAACTTGAGAGCCGCGTGCGTGAAAGCATATAACCAATCATGCAACCCCTCGTAAAGTCCTGGCACCGTGAAGACATCGCGCATGATCACCGTCTCGCTGCAGTCCTTGAACTTCACCTCGTGGCCATCTGCATCCTTTTGGGTTTGAATTCCAAATTGAGTCATGTCCATTGCAAGGGCTGCCTTCCACCGTCCCTGATATGGCTCCTCTTGTGAGAACTTTTGGAGGCGCTCACGCATCACCACATGTTGTCCCTGCAAGGTTTCCAAGGATGCCACTTGGATAGCTGCCGCCATCCATGCATGAATTGCAGGCCAACCCTGCATGTCATCTGTACCCAAACACAACTTTCGCAAACTGAATACTTGCTCCAACTGCTTCAGACGCTCAAACCGGGTCACTTCCTGCAACCTCTCCTCTGAATGTTCTTCGATGAAGCGTTCTCCCACATACTGATACACCAAGTCGCACCATTTCCCCAACTTGAACTTCAACATGTACTTAAATGCTTTCTTCGCGTTGCTCTTATAAAGAGACTGGACACCATTCATGGTCAATCGCTCCCCATGGAACGTGCCACTCTCCAACTCTGCTCGCTTGCGGCTGAGAGTGGGTAACACCCATTCATCCACTTGCCCCTGCTCCAATTTAGCTGGGAATCCATCCATCAGCGCTCGGAGATTCAAAATCGCCCACATAACCTCCCAAGGAATAGAATTCACTGTTTGCTGTATCAATGACACATCTTTCACCTTCTCAAGGAGGTCAGTAAGCGCGATGAGCAAACATGTGAACAGGAACTCCAACATCTTGGCCAAATGTTGCTCATTTTGTCGTCGGGTGTCCGATTTGGTGTTGGGGTTGGTGATCACCTCCCTTTTGTGTCGCACGATGATTGGCCAATTCCGAACAAAGTTCTTGTATACTTTTCGTTCCGCTTGGATGCGCAAAGCGCATATCACAATGAGCATTTGGAGCCAGGAGGCGAAGACCCAGGTCTGCAGCGATCCTCGTGACCTCCTCAAAGTTTTTCCCGTGCCCAAACTTGCAACCCAACCCTGCTTGTCAAACACGAGTGACAGTGCTTCAGAAGCTTCATTCCCGTGTCACGGGCTAGTCAGCCCTCGCTGGCGCTAGCGCTAGCGCAAGTGAAACGCGAGTCATCTGACGTGAGTCAGAGTCACGGGATGGAGAGCACGCGCATGCCATGCCGTGCCATGCCCCATACCCCATACCATGCCATGCCAGCGCCACGCCACGCAGGCGCCATAACTATCAATATGAGTCTGTGACTATCTCTATGATACTATGCTATGATAGTAACAGCATTGAGCATAAGCCGTCGGTGTAGGCTGGATGGGGGAGGATAGGCGGGGGGAGCCGCAATTCAGCAATTCTCGACCCACGTAAGCCCATTCCGCAGGGCGCTGCCACGAGCCCCCATTTTTTCGTTTTCCCCGCGCGACTGCAAAGTTGCCTCCGGGTGCCAACTTTGGCAGCTAGGGCGGGCCTGCCGGGCGCACCTCGACCTCATCGCGCTCAAGTGGGCGGCCCTATCCGCTCAAGTTCCCGCAAATTTCTGCACGAATTTCAAGTTTTTTAACTAGGCAGTCGCGTTCCCGGAAAAATGGCTTCACGTTTCTGAAATAGCTGCGTATGCTTGCGCGCGGGAGCCAGAGCACACGAAGTGTATGGACTCAACCGAAGGTTTGGGATATATGCGATGCACGCAAGTTTATGAGGGTCCGTTGGCATGTTGCTGCTCACCTGGCATCCATCGTTCCATAGACTTTACCCTGAAGTATTATTATACCTGGGATCCAAAAGCGTATCGACAGCGAAATCCCCGCGCTTACAATATGTGAAGCTTTTGAAATACCTCCTTCGATGCCACACCTTGTACAAATTCTCCCGAGCCTCCTAGACTTTTCCGTTTTCGGAACAATCAATTTTCTTATTTCACAGGTCAGGCGGCATGGCACATAATTATATGCCAGGCGAACTGTAGCTGGCACGAACATATTTGCCGTCACTTTCTCCGTCGGTTGCAGTAAGTCCACATCCTTGTATCTTCAATAACCACAGAGCATCGCGCAAGATATGCCAAGTGTCCAAAGCCACTAAGCCAGCTGGCAGTTTTTGCACACACTTCCATCTGGAATAGGAACCGCACTTATAAAGGGTTGAATTTCAAAAGAAATTGCCCCGAAATCGTTTGGGTTTTTTGACCCAAAGCCCAAAGCCCAAAGCCCCCCGCCTTTTCGCCGCCGAAGGCCAAAAGCCCCCTTGAAAAGTGATCCAAAAAAGCCCCGTATATATATATGTGTATCTCATGCCGTTCAATGTGTGTGTGTGTCGCGCTTTGTATAGCTGGCAATTTACCGGGTAAAAGATTTTGGCCCTTGTGTACTCGGTGTCACTCACGTCATTGGCGTCATCGCCCTCACCTTTGCCATCGTCCGGGAAGTCCTCCAGATCGGGCGGGGTGTCATCCAACCCCTGAGGAAGTGCGACCTCCTCATCCTGCGTCTGCAGTCGGCGCCCCATATAGGGGATCCCACGATACTCGTCGTCACTCGCACGACTCGCACCTCCAGCTTCCGGCGAAGGTCATTGCACCAGTCGAACTCCGCCTGGACTAGTATCGCGGGCCTCGCTCTTGGATGATCTCCCGCGTGGTGGCCAACTGCTCGCTCACGCGCCTGTGCCGCTCGTTCAGCATCCACTGGTTATACCAGGGTCTGATCCGCAGTCCCACCTGGCGGCGAGGTAACGTAGGCGCGGGTCCTGCCCAGGGGGTGCCACCAGCGACGCCTCCGGGTACTGTGCTCACACTATTGTCTTTATCCCCCCCCCGGACCATCAATAAGTTGTTTAAATCGATAAGTGTTTCAGGCTTTTCGGAGTTAATTAATTAATTTCCTATGTCTTGTTGAACGTGTATGCATACTGTATACGAGATTTGATATTTTCTGAACTATTTATTATTCCTATTGACAAGCAGGTACCCGCTTCAAATTACTTAATATTTAACTATTGACTTGTTACGGTTTTCACACCTAAGCTACTCAAAATAGACGCTTGGGGCAATTTGTCCAATCGACGGCGTTTGACAAGCATGTCCCCGACGGTTACGCGAACACATTGGCACGGGCCAGGATCATATCCACGAGCCTTGCAAATCACACAATCGTGCATCTGCATGGTGGGTACAGTACTTAACTTAACTTGGTAACTGTAACATGGTTTATGTATCCCACGCTCAACTGATCGGTATTTGAAAGGAACCTGTCGTGTGAGGTAGGCATTTGAGCAGCACGTAGTGGTCAGTTCGTTCCCACACATTGATATACCTTGTTCCTATTGGTTACCAGAGGCTGCCAACAGATCTGCTTACAAGATCCTGGCGGCACCATGTTGCTGTGCGAGACGTATAGTGATTTAATTGTGCCCTTATTGGTTGTTGTATGTCGTGCGATGAAAATCGTCGATATTTAACTTTCAGACTATGTCTTGTTTGTTGTTCCTATGCACACGACGGAAATCGATATTTAGTTTTCAGACTATGTCTTGTTCCTATTGGACACGTCAACTGGCTTGGAGTTAATTACTAAATCCCTATTGGTTTGTTGGACACTTGTCCACTGGTGCGAGATATTTAATTTCTATCAATTGTTGATGGATCACCTTAAATCGCTCGAATACTTAATTATTTATAAAGCCAATAGTGTGAGCACAGTACCGCTGGGATGGGGAACTGCACTTCGGGCGAGCGCTCCCTAACCACGGTCATGGGCGCCTCCTCCCCAGCTCCTGCTGCGGGGGACGGCTCTACCGTTGCGGTCGTGCGTGACCCCCGAGCTGATACCCTGTGCGGGCACCAGTCAGTTGCTTGCGCCCGCGCTTCCCGTTGCCACGGAAGGCTCCTGTCACACTCAGGTTGCCTTGCACGGCTCGCAGGGCTACGGAATTGCTTGCAGGGCTAGTCATGATTATCAACATGGGTGAACGCTCGGAATTTGCATGATGTACCGGAATATCCTAGTTCACTAGATATCAGAGGGTCCCGAACTGTGTGGATAAAACTCTCATAAGATAAATAAACCCTAAGCTAGATATACCCGGAACGGTCTCGCAACGGTCTCGGAAACTAGCCTACCTGTGACACAGCGTGTGTCACAGCACGAACCTATAGATCAGTCAGCAGTCCAGTGTTGGTCCTAGGGGGTCTGTCACAGGGGCCTGCCTGTCAGGGCTGCCTATACAGATTCCAGCACACCACCCCAGCACTGTGGGTGGTGACTGGCTAGGAGAGTCAGAATAGTAAATCTCTAGGGCAGAAGCCAGGTTGACAAGTCCTAACTGCTAATCCAACTGCGCAATTCTGATACACAAATTGGAATCCCTCTAACCAGCACAAGAGAAACCATACAGGCAATGCAAGTCCCGCTAAACTACTGAAAAGCTCTGTGCCAGTAAGTCAGATTGAAGAATTCAAAGGTGTCAAAGTAAAATCATAAACCAAATTGAAGACCGTGTTGAGGTCAAAGTAGATCTCAGCACACCACCATGAAAGTGGTGTACTGCCAGAACCAGAAACATAACTACTCGGGGTCAAAGCTCAGAGGAGCACCTCCACCACATCGATCACCGTAGTAGCCCGCAGCAGCTGCACGGCGGAGCACTACGGGGCGGCCAAAGTGTAAGGTGTCGGTTACTGGAAAATCATTCGCCAGAGAATTTGACGGAGTCGGTGTTGCTGATTCGTCGATCACGGGAGGCTGCACCGCATCGGGGTGCTGCCAAGTGCTGCCTGACGGTGGGGCCTCGTCATCCGAAGACGATGCCGGCGACAGCGGAGGACCGTCCTCAAATAACACGGCAGGCGGCGGCGGCCCGGGATGCCATGGTACCGGAGCCATATAGAGGCCCTGCCGCCTCTGTACCCGCCGGTGGAGACGAGGCGGAATAGCACACGGCACCGTAACAAGCGGCGCCTCCTCTCCCCTGCACAGCACAGGCTGCGGCGCAGCCCGACCCGATACCTGCACAGGGTCGATGTCATTGGCCACCGTATAGGTGGCAGCTCCCACTCCCATGACAGAAATCAGGAGAATGAAGGTAAGAAGGAAAGGCATCCCCCACAAGCCCGCGTGGGCGGGGAAGCCCCACGGAGGCTTTCCGCAGCCGTGGCCGCGGGGAGCACCGTCATGCCAATCTCCCAGAGCACCACCAGAGTGAGGTGCTCGGGCTGCGGGCGTCGACGAGTGATTTGCCGAGATTGTCGAAGCACGCGGCTTCACGACGAAGCTGCCGTCGGCGAGGTCCTCGTAATCGTCCGTGTCGTAACCCGTGAGATCAACCTGTCCGATGGCGGCGTGGTTCACGGTCTGAACGAACCCAGCGAACTCACCGTCCGCGTCCGCTGTGGTGGTCACCCGCGCCGATTGAAGTGGCGCGGGCTTCACATCTTTCCCTGCGAGACAGGCATAGCAGGGGCCGGCACGGCGGATGCCGATGCCGCCGCACCACCTGCCGGAACCTGCTCCTCCGGTGTGGCCACCGCCGCGGCGGGTCCGCACACCAGAGCCGAAGCCCCCTGCCCGATGCCGGCAGTAGGCGGGAAAGATGCGTGAGTGTAATGTACCTGCGGGTTGGCCGCGGAGTGAACCTCCGCGGCAAGATCGTCGAGCCGGCGGAGAATGTCATCTCCCTCGGAAGCCGGCTGCTGCTCCACGGTGAAGCCGTAGGCGGACACGTCGATGCCGCCCACCGCTCCCGCACAAAGCACCGCGGGCGGCCCGTACGCGGCTGCCGCACGTGCGAAGGACTCCGCTCCATCATCTGCTGCCTGCTGGAATAACGCGCACATGGCGAGTGCGTGCACCCCCTCTGCGTCCTCCTCGTCGATGGGAACACAGAACGCTGCAGCAGAGGTGGGCGGGTGTTGGCGCCCGCCCAACGGGCAGTCGCGGTAAAAGTGATAGCTCTCACCTTTGCCCGCCTTCTTGCACCTACCGCAGAACGGCTTCGCCCGTTGATCGTCGCGGTCGAATCCCACCGGTGGGGCCTTGTGGGTCCCCACGCGGAATCCTCGCGGCTGCTGTCCGCGCTGCTGCTGCTGCCGCTGCTGCACCCGCTCCCGCTGTTGACGCACAACCGGAGCGGCCTCACCGTGTTGCCGCTGCACGAGCTCCTTGAGCTCCGTGATCTTTTGAAGAAGGGCGTCGTACTCGCCGCTGGAAAGGTGCGCGGAGATGCCGTCCGCGCCAGAAGCCGCCTTCCCCCCGCCCGTCTGTGCCCAAGCCTGGTAAATTTCCACAACCATGGAGCGGAGCGAAACCAGTGACACCTGAGTCAAGTCAGCGGCCATGGGATAGCGGACCTTCACCGCAGCGTAGAACACGGGGTCGAGTCGGGTGTAGAGGGATAACTTCCTCGTGGCCTCGGTCGGTGTCCAGTCGGAAGCCCGGTTATCCCGCACCAAACGTTGCTCCTTAGCCAAGACCGGCTGCGGGTCAACGTTTGCGGGATAACGCAACGCGGCGTGCTCCTCCTGCTGGGACTCCCGTAGTGCCACCGGCACACAGCCCTTGATAACGTCGATGAGAGCTCGCCGTCCATCTCGGTCAGTCGAAGAATCGGCACCAGTCAGCCAGACGAACGCGTTGCTGTGCTTCTCAATCACCAGGGCAAGAACGTCGTAGAGAAGCCCATTCACCCTATTGACCACGGGTGCCAGAGGGTCGTCGAGGTCAAAGGCACGTAGCTCCAGACCAGCCGACTGAAACTCCGTACGCAGCTGCACCACCAGGTCGGACAGAAGGGCAGCGTCGTCCGTACCGCGAAAATGATGCTTCTTGTCGCCAAGAATATCCTCACGGATACTCTTGGCCCAAGCTCGATGCAGTCGCGTTTTGTAGATCTCGTCGACGAGCTTGGACTGCTCCTGCAGGTAACGTCTGACGGCCACGTCCGCGTCTTCGTTCGATGCAGGGTTGGGGGTAGGAACGGAAGGCGTAGCTGCCGTCGGCGTGTTCCGTACCGTAGAGAGGCGTCGATGTCGCTGTCCCTCGTGAGGGATTTCTTGGATCTCGTTGTGATTCCCATCTCTAGATAAGCCTGAGGGGAGGCGGTACGCTGCAGCACGTTTGAATAGGGTCGCGGAGAAAATGCGACGTCACAGATACGGAACGAGCGGTCGAGCCATGCGAGCGAGGGGCAAAGGAAGATGTCGTCGAAGTCAAAGGTGCCAAGGTCAGCAGCCCAAAACACGGTAGCAGGCGGGATCAGAGCGTGCAGGAAACCGTGAATGGACATTGCAACGACGAAACCCGATCCAAGCCGGTACCCCATAGCTGCGGCTCAAAGTCGCTCACCGCAAGCTGCTCATCTCATAACTTTCGCTGATACCCAAACGCGCAAACGCGCACCACCTCTCCGAGCGGCCGTTTAGCCAATCATGGCCAAACTAGCAAGTGGAATAAAGCGTGGATGGGGCCACGACCTACCGGAATATCCTAGTTCACTAGATATCAGAGGGTCCCGAACTGTGTGGATAAACTCTCCTAAGATAAATAAACCCTAAGCTAGATATACCCGGAACGGTCTCGCAACGGTCTCGGAAACTAGCCTACCTGTGACACAGCGTGTGTCACAGCACGAACCTATAGATCAGTCAGCAGTCCAGTGTTGGTCCTAGGGGTCTGTCATAGGGGCCTGCCTGTCAGGGCTGCCTATACAGATTCCAGCATGATGTTTTTCTAGGTAGTTGTTTTGGCATTTGAATGGGTTTGGTTGTTTGCTGTGCCGTTGACATTTCAATTGTGAGATGTGAACCTTTCAATAAAGTTTCTGATACCTCTTTATAGATACATTGCATAGAGGAGTACTTTTTGTACGCGCATTCCGACATCAAGAGGCTTTCTGAGGTGTGCCCACGTATATCACAGCTTGAGATATTCAGGCCACTCACTTTTGGCATCCTTGCGCAGCCGAATTGATCTTTCCCCCCGCGGTGGTTGCTACCGTCCCGATTGTCTTCCAGGGCCTGTCTTTTCTTTGGTGGGTGCTCCTATTTTGCTTATCGCTTTCCTGAACGTGGTACGATAGGAAGTATACACACACACATATATACATACATGGGTTTAATGTAGTAAGCGCATAGGCAAATGCCATAATTGGCAGTATGCGCGAAGGCAATTGATTTTAATGTAATGTGCGCGTAGGCAAATGATTTTAATGGTAATTTTCCCGTAGGCAAATGATGAATGAATGGTAATTTGCCGTAGGCAACTTGTAGTTGATGTAGGCAGACTGTGTGCACGACGCCAGACCCTTCATAATATTGCATATGAACATCATTATGCGAATTCAACCGGTAGACATCAACATCTGACCACGATGAACGCATCTACCGGTTGGATGATTTGCGAGATAATGTTTTTGTTAACGACAAACACCAAAAAATATCGATTACGAACAGTTCTTCGCTGTTTAATGCATAAAGACGATATAATTTTACAATTCCAACCGGTAGAAATGTTCTTTGGGATCAAATGTTAATATCTACCGGTTGAATTTGCGAAATACTGTTGTTTAGCGACAAAAAAACGTGAATGATGTTCACATGCAATCTGTAGGAGTCTACACCTAGGCTTCTTCTCTTCTTTACGGTTTCGGACTTATACTATTCTACACTTATTAAACGACCGCACGAGGTATGCTTACGATTGGTCAACTACAAGACTTCGGTTTCGTAAATCTATATAGTTATGCTTTTGCTATCAGTGCATGCTTTCAATACACAATATACAGCAGTTACGGCTCTTTACTTTTATTTCTTACTTTTCAGTTCAGTTCATCTCTCCGAAACGGGTTACTCTTAGAGTTCTTATACATTCAGGAACTCTTTCCATAACTCAACTGTACTGAGTACTCCGTACAACAGTCTAGGCACCTCACATCAACATCATTCTGATCGGTCCTACTGTACTCCGTACTGAGTACTCCTGCGTTTTATACTTAGCCGTTTTTCTTGCTCTTGTGCTTGCCTCCTAGCACAACTCCCCCCCCCTTAGGGAAGGTCACGTCCACGCTGACCACGTCGGACCAGTAAAGTTTTTATACAGATCTTCTACTGTTGCTCAGGATGATTATACAGGTCTCAGCCGCCTGTTGTCTGGGATGACATTACACTTCCCAAGACACACCGCAATAAGGAGATCGACCTCTTAAGCACAAGGGTCGGCCTCTCACCGGTCTGCCATCTGCACTACCAGGCTCCCCCAAGGCTCAAGGTTTCACATCCATTACCACGCTCAAGGTTTTAAACCTCCCAACACGGCACACTTACAGGGGATGACAATAGGTTTGCCAATTACCTGACAGTTCTCGGGATGCCGGCCCGGAGGAAAGGTTTTAAACCTTCACCGCCTCCTCGGAGTGCTAGAGCTTTTACCCAGATCTCCAACTGCTGCCCGGTCGTGCCAGGTCCGGAGCCAATGCTCTCGTGAAATGGATTATACAGATTTCCACCTGTTGCCTGGTCGCGCCGAGGCTAGAGCCACTGCTCACTTGGATAGATTACCCAGGTTCTCACCTGCCGCTTGGTCATACCAAGGCTCAGAGCCACTGCTCAAATGGATTATACAGATTTCCACCTGTTGCCTGGCTGTGCCGAGGCTAGAGCCACTGCTCTCTCGGATGGATTACCCAGGTTCTCACCTGCCGCCTGGTCTCGCCAAGGCCGGAGCCACCGCTCTTCCCGACGCTCCCCAACGCCCTCAATCGCTAAGACCACTCGCGTCAGATTCCCATCCGCCCTCTGGTATGATCGTCACCTCCGCTCGCACTCCCGCTAACGCTATCGGTTCTGGCTCAAACTCGGGCGGGTCACTCTCAACAACAGCTGACTGGACTAAAACGCTCATCTCGCTCAGATCCTCCCTGACAAGCAGTTCAGACAGGAACGCATGCACCTCTTCATGTAGGGTCAGGTTGTGGAAAAGCTGTTTTAACAGTGCTGACGGAATCCCATACAAATTCTCTCGCGCTCCCATGCCCTTCGCGAACACACCTCCGGCTCTCATCGCGCGCCCTCCTTGCGCTACTTTCTCGTGCCTACCGTGCTGCCGGAAGAACTCGCAAGGCGTATCGGAATCGCATACTCGCAAGGGTGTGCGCAACGGAACGTTGGTCCAGATGTGCGTGGGCTTCCTGTATGCGGTCCCGTATTTACAGTACGTGACGAGGTGCGGAGCTGGTAGATTGCTCATGCATCGACGCGTGTGCAACCCGTGGGGCTCTCTTCCCTTCGGGTTCTCAATGAAGTATGCTTCGGGCCTCAAGTACCGGATGATCTCCAATGTCCTACGAACTCGCCTGTCCGCAGCACGCAAATCTCGGATGCCTACCGTCTTCGCTTGGCTGTACTCTGTGCAAGGTGGGCTAGCCCAGACTACGTCGAAGTGTCCTGGTCTGAACTGTCGATAGTCCCATCGCATGATATCCTCGCAATGTGTGGGGCCCCACTTGGGCTGAATGTCTACAGCAACTACTTCGCTATTGGGAAATTGCTTAGTGAACTGCCTCTCGACTGACCCGGTCCCACAAAACAATACAAGAATCCTAGACTGGCCGACTGGCTCCTTCTCAAGTGCTGCGGCTCCGTTGACTGGCGGCAGGGTGCTCTGAGCAGATACTCTCGCGAAAGTTCCTACTTCCTCATCAAACCTCTCCTCTGGCACCCATGGCATTGCTCCGTCTACCTTGAGCTCCTCCGATAGCGTGGTCCATACCGCTCCTGCGGACTCGTCGCGTCTCTTACGGACCCTAAGCTTCTCTCGCTCCACTCTCTTAGCCTCGATCCTCTCAAACTCCAACAACGCTCGGTTGGGAACACCGGGCCTGCCGGCTCCGTCCCACTCCAGATCCTCTCGGGTCTTCCACTCGTTCTCACTGCGGGGCATTCCTGTCCACTTGACCAGGTACTCCGTCCACTCCTGCCCTGACGCTGGCGCGTGCGCGAACGCTCCACCCTCTCGACGTGGGTTTCCTTGCGCCCGCTGACGTCCAACGGAGGAGGGGGAATCTCCTTAGCTCTCTCAACAAAGCGGCTGCTCGACTCTACCGGCGAAAGCCGGTCCACGGTAAACACATCGTGCACTTTCCACTGCTTAGGCGTCTGCAACCTATAGGCCGACGGTGCGCCTCTATCGCTCGCGGGAAGGGCCATCTGCCTGTCGCTGTGAAAGACTTCCAGCACCCGAAGGGGCCCAAGGCGCTTCTTAAGCAATTTCTTGTGCAACCCGCGGTCGCCCGGCTGGGTGAGGTGCGTGGCATCCACCCAAACCTCATCGCCTACTGCGTAACTCCTGGACTTGTGACGCGCGTCGTACTGGGCGATCTGCTGCTGCTGAGCTAAGAGCAGCTTCTCCCTAGCGAGCTGCAACTGGCGAACAAATTGGCGGGCTGTCTCGTGGGCTGTACCCTTTTTTACTGCTGCGCCCCTCCCCCCCTTAGCTCGGCCTCTCCGTGATGCAAGTGCTGCCTCCACGAAGAAGTCCAGCTGAGAGGCCGGAGCGTGACCATACGTCAGTTCAAAAGGGGTGAATCCCGTGACGGCGGAACGAGAGTCATTAATGGCGTACTCGACCGGGGTACACCATAAATCCCAATCGTGCTGGTTGGCGTCGACGTACGCGCGCAACATGCGTTCGACCGTGTGGTTTGTGTGCTCTGCCTGCCCATCACCTTGAGGGTGGTACGGCGTGGTAGAGGCAACCTGGACTCCCATCAACCGATGTAGCTCGAGATGCATCTCATCCCTGAAGCGGGAGTCCCGATCACAGACGATCTTCATGGGAGCGCCGTGCAAACGCCACACTTGGTCGAAATACATGCGCGCGATCTGTGCAGCTGAGCTGTCAGCGTAAAGCATGGGAACTACGTGCACCATCTTGGACAACTTGTCCGTGAAGGTAGCAAACGCGTCGTACCCTCGCTCTGTGCGGGGCAGCCCAGTGACGAAGTCGATACTAACCACTTGCCACAGTCTTACTGGGACTTGCAGGGGGTTAAGCTGACCGTCTGGATACCCGTTGCGTGGCCGGGTCTGTTGGCACACAACGCAGGATTTGCACCAGTCGGTGACATCCTTGCTCATGCGTGGCCACCAAAAACGACGGGATACCCTGTCCAGTGTCTTATCCCTTCCTGTGTGCCCTGATGCAGGGGACTCGTGTGCTTCGCGCATCACCAGCTCTCTGAGAGGGGAATCCTGAGCTAGCACTAGCTGATACCGCCCTTCCGCCACTCGCCATATCATGTCGTCCACCATGCGGAATGCATCTGTCCTCTGGTGTGGGGCTGCGATCAGTTCTTCCTTCAACGAGCTGAGGTACGGGCTGCGTTCGTATTCCGCTTGCAAGGCGCGGACGAACTCATCAGCCTTCAGTGGTCCTGACGCTGCCCTGGCCTTTGCTGCAACCCCTGTGGTGACTAAAGGCTCGTCGGGTTCTGCTTCACTGTCCTTTCGCGCAGGTGGCGCTCGGGGCTTTGCCCGGCTGGCTGCTGGGGCCCACACCAGAAGGACCGGCCAGCGCAGCGGGGGTCGACCTCCATCAGGAGACTCGAAGAGGTGGCTGGGACGACCTTTTTCGTCCTTCGTGTCAAAGACCTTGACCGGATGAAGCCCATACTTGGGGTGAATCAACCGCCTCCAGGGAGCGTCATAGTCTGGCAGAAGGAACATCGCCGAGGTGTTTTCTGGATCGGCGCGCCACTCAGCAAGGAAATGCCGAAGAATTCTTTCTATAAAGTCTGAATCCTTCGTGTAAGGGGGGTTGCACCAAACGTGTTTCCCGCGCCACTTTTCCTTCAAGCAATCGGTCCAATAGGTGTCAACCTGCCGGTTAACGCCCATGGAGTCGCAACACGCGTCAACGTCAAACACCCCGTACTGGGCTGCTATCTCCTCAAAGCGCTCCCTGATCAGCTTCCAGTCCTGGCGATCTACGACCTGGTCGTAGTGGGAGCTTTCTGGGGGCTTAACGGGCTCAGGTACCTTTCCGGCTGCCTTTGGATGACTCTGGGCCTCAGGGTGGGGGAACTTCGGGTGACTCTGGACTTCTGCTGTGGCCTGTTCCCTAGCTCGGTCTGCTCTGGTCATGACTGCTAGCGATTCGGCATCCCTCAAGGATTTCTCGCCAACTGCTAGGGTGGCAGCTGCGTCCAGCCAAAGGGCCGGCGACTCTACCCACGTGAGCCCATTCAGATGGGTGAGCTCACCAATGACCGGTGCTGGACTGGTGGGAGGGAAGGACTCGTCCTCGGAATCACTATACTCGAAGATGGCGCCTAAGACAGATGTGGGATCCTCGTCCCCTTCGCATCTCTTGCCTTTCGGCTCAGAGTACTCGGGTCCATCAGATCCATCGGTGGTGCAATCCACTGCCCCGAGGACGGAGGTAGGATCCTCGTCCTCTTCGGACCCCTTGCCTGCCGGTGCGGAGTCTCTGGGCCCATCCGTGGCGCGATCCACAATCCCTTTTTCCTTCAACCCTTCTCTGGCTGACATTTCCTGATAGTCTGGTCGCCGGGACTCCGCGTCTGGTACTACTAAACAGCGCCCTGGCACGTGCTCCATCTGATGGACTCCTACCTCTACCAAGTCCTCGTACCAGCGAGCCTGACGTCGGCTGAGCTCCCTAGCTGGGGCGAAGCGCCACTGAAGGGGTTTATGGTCTCCCATGAGCTTAAATGATGTGAAAATCAGATAATGTCTCCAGGTGACCGTGGTGCAATGATGGATGGTACAAAGCTCCCGTTCCCCAGCGTGATAGTTCTGCTCTGCGCTGGAGAACTGCCGGCTTTCAAAGGCCAAGGGCTGTAAGCCTCGTCCCTGATCCTGCATGAGTACACCCCCTAGTGCTACTCCACTGGCATCTGTCTGCACAAAGAATGGTCTGGAACCGTCTGCTGCACCCTTTTGATCGGGTAGGGCCAAGGCTGGGGAGGAGATCAAGGCAGTTTTTAGCTGTTTAAATGCTGCCTTTTCATTCTCGCCCCAGGTCCAGTCCTCGCCGGATTTGGTGAGGCGGGTCAACGGGTACGCGATATCTGCGAAGTTCTGGATGTACCTCCGGTAGAAGCCACACATGCCCAGAAACTGTCGCACGTGTGTGACAGTTTCTAGGTCTGGCCAATCGCGTACCGACGCAACCTTATCCTGCTGTGGACGCCATCCATCCCGATCCACCACATGCCCTAGGAACCGGACTGATCGCTTGCACAATTTGACTTTCGACTTTTTGAGGTAGACTGAATTCTTTCGGCATGCCTCCAGGACCTGGCGGAGGTGGTCGAGGTGTACCTCATGGGCGCTCTTACCCGGAACCTCAGCCGAAAAAATCATGATGTCATCTACAAATACTCTGCAAAAGGGTAGGTGCCCGAGGTACTGTTGCATCATCCTTTGCCAGGTACTTGGGGAGTTTGACAATCCCATAGGCATGACCAACCACTCGTACGCTCCAAAGTGCGTAGTCATTGCGGTTTTCTCCACGTCCTCTGCTTTCATGGGGACCTGCCAAAATCCCCAAAGGGCATCCATCGTAGAGAAGACGGTAGCCCCTTGTAGATCATCTAGGAGACTCTGGACATCCGGGAGGGGGTACTTGTCCTTGACTGTGATCTCATTGATCTGTCTGTAGTCAATGACTAGACGCAACTCCTTGGGGTTACT
Source organism: Cymbomonas tetramitiformis (assembly GCA_001247695.2). Classification (NCBI taxonomy): domain Eukaryota; kingdom Viridiplantae; phylum Chlorophyta; class Pyramimonadophyceae; order Pyramimonadales; family Pyramimonadaceae; genus Cymbomonas; species Cymbomonas tetramitiformis. The sequence continues at coordinate 20,902 of LGRX02020617.1, forward strand.
CGGCTTGGGGACCATCAGCACAGGGCAGCCCCACGGAGAGGCCGAGGGTCGTATGTACCCTTTGGCTAAGAGCTCATCTAGCTGTTGCCGGAGTTGCCGCAACTCCTCCTGCGACAGCTTGTACCCTCGCCGGTGCAAGGCGTTCCCATTCCAATCTGGCCTGAGCCGGACGCCGGACTTGAATTCCCTTGACTGGACTGATTCCGGCAGCTCTGTGCAAATGACATCTGCGAACTCCTTTTCCAGATCCCTAAGCTGCTGCCAGATTTCCGGCGACACCGTCTCGTCTATCTCGTCCTCCGGCGGTTCCGGGGAGGCCTGAGCAGTCTGTGGGGCTGGCGGCGAGGTAGTACCTGGCGGGGCGGCCGGTACCGGCGGGTCTGTGGTCTGCGGAGCGGGCGGCGGGACTGGTGCCGAGGCTCGCGACTTCTGACTCTGAGGACTCGGGACAGTGGGGACTTTTGGTCCCGGTGGCTGCTCGGGGGAGGGGCCACTTTCAGCACCAGGCTGACCGACTGCTGCGACCTGGTCACGCCAACGCACTCGCTTACGCCGTGCTCGGGGTCGTCGCTCCGCGACCAGACCCCGGCCCTGCCGGAGCGCCGCGGCTGCCTGAGCGTGCCAAGTGGGTGGCTTCCCGGCCGCGTGATCCTCTATCGCCTGTCTACGCACCGTTGGCGGAAGCAACGCAAATGCTCCGTTCGCCTCCTGTTTGCTAGCGAAAAAGCTGAGAGGGTCAGGATGATCCCCGGCCTCGTCGACCGTACTCGCAAATCCCTGTGGCCTAATATCCTCGACCACCGCCCCTACTCTCTGCAAATGACACGCTCCTTCCACGTCACTGTAGCCGGACTCGGAACTGTCCGAGACCAACCCTCCCGGCCCCTCAGACTCCTCAGCTCCGTCCGGCACCGCTGCGCTGGGACGCACGCTGACTTCACCATCCTCGGACCCGGAGGAGGGTTCTGACGCTAGGCCTGCTACGACATCGTTGGGGGAATCTTCGTCGGAGTCTCCCCCCCCCTTGTTGCAGGCCAACGCGCCAAAAGTCCCATCGGGGCCGAGGTAGACGACGAAAGCCTGCTCCTCTCTGTTTCGGAGGGTCCGCAGGTCCCGGCGAGCCCGACGTTGGCTCAAAAGGACTCCCTGAACCAGTGCCATTGCCGTGTCCTTGGACCGACTGGGGTCCGGTGACCCCGGCGAACAGCCGGTGATGACGACCTCTTCTCTGCCCTTGGTGAACCGGACCGAACCCCAGTTCTTATAATCCAGCGTAACCGGGGAAAGGTTCGCCAGCCAAGGACCCCCCAGGATGACATCCACTTTGAGGTCGAGTGGCATTACCCGAAGCTCAACCTGCTGGCCGTAAGACCCCTTCGACGTCTCAGCAAGGAGCTTGGGCCTGATGCAGGAATTAGCATCATATGTGGAGCCGTCAGCCACTCGAACCCGCATGGCTTGCTCGTGGCGCACCGGCTTGACGCCGGAGAGCCTCTGCAGTGTACTCTTTGCGATGATATTGGTGGATGCTCCCGAATCCACTAACACCTTGACTCTGACGCCCGCAATCCAGGCCCAAAACAGCAACAACGTCGGTGTGCGACTGTGCCTGTCGAAACTCCTCGGGCGCGCTCCCATCGAGGACACCGCTGCCAGGGACTCACACCAGCTCGGACTGATATCGCCGTCCTGCATTATGCAGTCCAGGCGGGTGACTGACGTTTCTGCGTCGGAGTCACAGTCCGGGAGGCAGTAAGTACACGAGTCCGCCAGCAGGCCGATGGCGACTGCTTTCTGAACTGCGCTGCGCTCTGGGAAGTCTGGGGGGGACACCGCGACTTGGACTGACGCTGCAGCCAGTTTAGCCGCTACTATGTGCTTTCTGACTTGCTCGTCCCGGTGCATCAGCTCATTGTCTTGCTGAAGTTCCCTATTCTCCCTTTCCAACTCCTCCTTTACGAAGGCGTGGAAGTCCGCATGGCGTTCTGTTGAGGTAGAAGCCGGGTCCCTACCCTCTAACTCGTACCTGCGCTGCAATCGAGAGGTTCGAAGCGCCTTGTCTTCAGGAGTCAGCCATGGCCTGCGTTTCGGGCCCAAAGCCTGGCGAGCCCTGCTTCGGGTCAACCACGGCCGACTGGGCTTTGAAGTTCTCTCTGGTGGTGAGAGTTCTTCTCCCTCGGCACGCTTGGGCTTGGCAACGCGAACAAACCGTCCGAACTCCTGATCCAAGATGGCTTTGCGTCGGCGATTGAACTCGCGCACCCTGACGAGCCGCTTCAAGCGCTTATCTAACTCTTCTCGATTCAACTGGGGCTTACTAGTTGTGGGTCCAAGCTTCTGGCGCATCCGCCTTTGCCCTGCCCTCCAAAGCGCAAGGGACTTGACCGACCGGACCTCTGACTCTTCCAGCTTTAGATACCTTTCTAGCGCCCTGATGGCGGAACGCAGGCGAGCACTTGGCTGCTGGGCCTGAAAGGCTTTCCTAACTCTGGGGGTAAACGCTGAGCTCTGAACTTCCAGTGCCCGCGAACTCTCGCAACATCCGACCCCTGGTTCTCCAGGTGCTGTTGGTAGACTGCCCGTGGCTCAACTGTGTGGCTCGACCGGTTTTTACCCCGGGTGTCCGCACCGGTGATCCAACAGAGCAGCGCCCACGGCTCCTCGGGACGCGGAACTGAGGCGGTCGCTGGGGTTCTGGCGGACTTCCAGAAGTTTGCCTGCTCTCTTTGGACGCGCTGCTCGACCTGTTCCCGCTCAGGAGGCTCTGGGCTTTCCGTGCGGGTGGCGGCTAGCATGTCTAAACCTTCCTGCTCATACCTCTCGACTCGACTCCGGCTCTTGAGGTGGCGCCTGGCGCTGCCACTAAGGTGTCTCCCACACCTTCTCCACCTATCATGCAGCACCTGCATCGCTGTGGACGCCGGCGCGGGGCCCTTTTGTCCCCCTGACCCCGCAGTGACGGGGCCCGCGCCCTTTACTGCGGGGAGGACGCCCCGGGCTGGGGAGCGTCCTCCTGGACAAAATCCAAACCGATGGCAGCCAAAGCTTCCTCCACCGACTCGTCCCCTATTAACGCCAGGGTGTCCTCCAGGAGGCACTTGGCCCACTCCTTCGGGCGCTGGCTCGCCTGCGGGCAGTCGCGGGCATAATGGTCCATGCTTTTGCACAGACGGCAGCCCTCGTACTCCGGGGAGCCGAGTCGTTGCCCTGTGGGTGTCGGAGCGCCAGCGGATGTCGCCATGGCTAGCAGCTCCTCCGTGACATCTACGTGGGCCAGCAGCTGGACCGAGCGGCTCGTCTTATCCTGGCTCTGCCGCAACTCCCGCTCAGCCTCTATGGCCCAAGTCAGGAGTTCGTGGCGGCCTTTACTGGCCGTCCGGCTCAGAGTCAGGACCGAAGCGCCTTTCCTCTCGGCTATAAGGAAGACCTTCCTCCTTATCTCCGGTATCAATCCCGTAAGGAATATCTCCAGCAGCTCCTCTTCCGGCACCGGAGAGGTGAGCTCGTGGGCAGCCAGCATGCTCAGGATGTCGTGAGCAAGGTGCACCCCGTCCCAGAACTCGCGGACCGTGCGAGTCTGTCTGTCCTGACTTTGACGCACGCGACGCAGGAACGGACCGATCGACGCCATTTCCCCCTTGTCGGGCATCACCAGCTGCGCCAAGGGAACCACTATGACGTCCAAGGTGAGGTTCTTACCTTCCCGAGCCTCCGTCAACACCGAAGAAAGCTCGCGGTACTCGGAGCTGAGTGCGCCGAAGCAGTGTCTGGCCACTTCTGACAGCAGGGAGTGGTCCGACAACACCTTCTCCTCACCCCCGCTCTCCAGACGCGCCATCCCCATGGCGTAGCGCACCGGCTCCAGTTCCCGAACCTCCCTGATCTGCCGAACAAATCGGAGGAGCCGACCAAAGACGTGGGACGACCCCTCCACCTCTGTGTGGTATTTGTCCACTGCCTTCTCCATGGCTCTGAGGGCCTCCTTGAGAGCGCGCTGCTCGTCCTTACGACTGTAATGGCTCCGGGGCTCCCTGTAACGAGAGGAAGACGAGAAGGTGAACTGGCTGTCGCCATCCCCGTCCTCGCCATCGCCGCCAGGGTCCTCGCCCGGACTCCCCGGGCCTCCCGGCCCTCCAGGGGCACCGCTCCCCGAGCCACCAGGACCACCATGACCGCCGGCACCGGGCATCTCCGAAAGCTCGTTTGGCTCCGAGTGCTCCAGTTGAGGGACCATCCCCCCCCCGTCTCCCGGTGTGTCTGCCGCCGTAGGAAGCGGAGGTGGCATCACAGCCGGAAAGTGGTCGAAAGCACCGGGCCACACGTCCGCGGCGCAAAACCCACACACCGGCAGGTACACCTTTTTCATGAACGCTACCACACTCTTCTTAGCGCTTGCCTGACACGCCCACATACGCACCGGGCTCTCCTCGTGCCCGCACCCACAGCGAGCGCAGCTCTCTGCGACGGACGCCAAGGCCGTCGTGAGACTGTGAATCACCTGGGCCCCGAGGACCCTGTCCTCGGCCGAGATCCTTGCCTTCAGGCATTGCCTGATCTGGCTGGTAGGGTGCAAGCACCCGGCGACCTGACCAAGGGAGCGATACCTACGAGCGGCGTCGTAAAACAGGCGCTGGGCTTCGATCCCCGGGTTGGCATACCCGACCACGTGTTTCAGGAGGGCGTCGCAGACCTGTATAGGAAGGGAAACAAAGTCCCATGAGTGCGGCGGAAGCGATGTCACGCCCGCGCGCGACTCCTCCGGAGGGCTTTGAACGCCCCGGTTCTCGACGTCACAGGTGACGACGGAAGTCGGCTCTACCAGCTCATGTTCCTCTCGGGAGATGGGCGTCTCCTGAACCGGACTCGACGCTGCCGCTGAGGGCCCCCGAGCGTCTGACTCCACGGGCCCTGGGGGCGAGGCCTGAACCAGGGCGAGCCTTTGGACTTGTGACTCTATGACCGCCTGCAGCCTCTCCTCCAGCTGGCAGGGCCTCAGCTGCCGCTCGCCGCTCCTCAGCGGCTACCTGCTGAGCGACGCTCTCGTCGACAGCCAACTGCCTGGCAGTCTCCCGGGCTTCTGCGGCCGGCCGGTCTGCAGCCCAGCGCTCTTCGACAGCGCGTCGCTCGGAGACCCTGCGTTCCTCGGCAGCGCGCTGATCGGAGATCCTGCGCTCCTCGGCAGCTCTTTGACTCTCTTGGAGTTGCCGAGACAGCTGTGCCAGGCGAGCCTCGGCAGCCGCCTCCCGAGCTTGCGACTCCTTCTGCCAGGCTTCCTTCAGCTCTTGCAGGTCCTGACTGTTCCTGCTCGAAGTGGACTCCGGGGACGACGACGTGTTCCCCGAGGAAGTCGGACCGGGGTGCGGGGCCGATGGTGCTCGACTGGGCTTCCGGGTGCGAGGCACCGGGCGACTGGGGCCGCTCGGCTTAGGCGCCTGAGTCCTGGGCCTCGGACGTTCCGCGGGATGCTCTTCCTCCGATGAGGACGAGAGGGGAGCAAACCGGGTCGACCAGTTCCCACCGGGGGCTGCGGAACTCGGAGGTGCTGCACCTGACTTCCTAAGACCCCTGTGTGACTTCCGGGTGCGGCCGCTCATTCTGACGGCCGCGACGACCGCTCTCCTTACCTCCTGGAGGTCCGCCCCTTGGCGTACCAGCTCCCCTGGTCTGCCGGCGTTGATGGCAAAGACAGAGAATCTACACCTCTCAAGGGAGTTGTGAGGGTCCTCGCGCTTTTGCTGCATCAACACCCTGGACTCGGAGACTGACTGCTGGTGGATCTCCAGGCGATAAGCGCCGTCCTCGGAGAGCCCATAGTCCTTGAGCTGGAACCACATTAGCCCTGACAGTGGGTGGTCTTTCCCCAGGCGCTTTAGGCCTCGACGGATGTCCTGCCACATAGACTCCTGGTCGGAATCCGAGCAAGAGCTGACACCGGATGAGGTTCCCGCCTTCCTTACCGGACGGCGGGCACTCGTTCCCTGGGACGAGTCCGCGCTGACTGGGGTCGTCCTGGGGAGCCGGCGCCACTCGCGAAGACACCTCCTGCCCATCTGGGTCATCCGGTGTCTCCGGGCTCCAACCCACCAGGTGCTCCTCTCCTTGGCGAGCATCGTCTGCTGGTGCCATGCCATGAAGACCGCTCCAGCTTGACGTCTGCCTCTGCGCCACAGACCCTGTGTCTGGACGACATGCTGGCGCCATGCTGCGAAAGCGGACTCGACCCGGCGCCGACTGCCTTTGTCAAACAGGCCCTGAAGTTGGGCGACCTGTTGGGTGACGTCATTCCCCGCTTGGAATGCCAGGCGCCGGAGCTCGCGTTGATGCGCTGACTGGTCCGTCCTGGCCCTCCATGCGACCCACGCAAGCCGCGCTGTTGCGCGCTGACGAGATGGCGGGGAGACTCTCGCACGTCGTTGCGCTGAATTCAGCGCCCAGGTGCTCCATTGACGGAGGGCCAATGCGAGCATGGATTGACGTCGCTCTCCTCGCCAAGCCGGATTGGGCCGGATGCGAGACTCGCGCCCCCGTGACTGGACGACGTCTAGCTGCTCTGGGCGCCGGACATCACCAGACTCCCCTTCTGCCGGGGGGCTCCAGTCACTGGCTCGGCAAATCTCAAAGCGCCCTGGGGCACTGATGAGATTCCCTTGCTCGCTCCCCACGAGGGAAGAGAGGGAGGACGCTGCCGGTCCCGACGTCGGTTCCTGACGGACGACCCTACTGCTCGCACTCTTGCTGGACGCAGGGAGTGGGGAGAAGGGAGCCGCCGAGGGGTTCAACCCCTTAGCAGAGCGGTCCGAGTCCGACCCGGAGCCGGCGCCTGCCGCCGGCGGTGCCGGAGCCTCGGGCGACGCACGCTTCCGGGGCGCCGGCTGCCGTAGCGCCGAGCTCAATGCGAGCTCGGACACTGGCTCAGCTCCACTGACCCTCGCTGGTGAAGGGGCTTTTGGTGGCGAGGCCCTGGGGGGCCCACCAGACAACCCTGGAGGGGCTCTCCGGGGCGTGCGCGCCGGTGTAACCTCGAGGGCCTCACCGCCGTATTGGCGCGCAAGCGCGCGCCGCACTCCCCCCCCCCTCTCACGGGAGCGCCAATCCCGGCTGTCTGACCCGCCAGCTGCGCCCCAGAACTCCCCAGAGCCTGGGCCAGCCGACAGGCCCGCAGCGCGAGACCCCGACCGACCGGACCCCACGGCTGAGCCGGGGGCGGCGCCGGCCCGACCCCCCCCCCACGCCGGCCCGACCGACCGAGGCATTCCTCTTCATCTGAATACATGGGCATAGTATGCGTGCTATGCGTGAGATCCAATTCAACCGAAAAGCGGTTGGCGTGGCAACCAGCACCCGATCCCAGGAATACGCCACTTGCGCGCGAGCACAAGTAAGCACACCGGCCGAAGCGCGGAGATTCCCGAATAGGGGGGACTAGAAGGCCAAATTAAAGGTGGGGGAAATCCCGAACCAACCCCGATTTTCAGCAAAGGCTTACGCAAAATTGAAAAATTTGCGCAGCGCTTCCGCCGCGAAGGGTCGGATTTGCCGAAAAACGGAGAAGATTCCAAAATCCCGCACCTGCGAGTCCAAAAGCACGGATATGCGTGCTATGCGTGTATGCGTGCTAGGACCAAGGCAACGCTCGCACCTTAAAAGATTGTCGTCGAGCTAGATCTCTCCACACCGACGCGGCTCCAAGCAACCTGGAACCATCAATCCCACACACCACCGCGCAACAAGAGCGAGAGCACAGGCATTCTCGATTTCGTAGTGCAAGTACTTTCTAACTAATCGCACAAGGCGGGGCGGGCTGATCAGAATTTGCGCAAGAAAGACAAGGAAGCAACGTGAAAACACGAACTAATTACCATTTTGTAGGAGTCTACACCTAGGCTTCTTCTCTTCTTTACGGTTTCGGACTTATACTATTCTACACTTATTAAACGACCGCACGAGGTATGCTTACGATTGGTCAACTACAAGACTTCGGTTTCGTAAATCTATATAGTTATGCTTTTGCTATCAGTGCATGCTTTCAATACACAATATACAGCAGTTACGGCTCTTTACTTTTATTTCTTACTTTTCAGTTCAGTTCATCTCTCCGAAACGGGTTACTCTTAGAGTTCTTATACATTCAGGAACTCTTTCCATAACTCAACTGTACTGAGTACTCCGTACAACAGTCTAGGCACCTCACATCAACATCATTCTGATCGGTCCTACTGTACTCCGTACTGAGTACTTCTGCGTTTTATACTTAGCCGTTTTTCTTGCTCTTGTGCTTGCCTCCTAGCACACAATCGATGTTTTTTGGTTGTTTGTCGCTCAAAAAATATTATCTCGCAAGTCCACCCGGTAGATATTGTGGTCAGATGGTAATATCTACCGGTTGAATTTACACAATGATGTTCCCATGCAATATTATGAAGGCTCAAGCGTCGTGCACACAGTCTGCCTACATCAACTACAAGTTGCCTACGGCAAATTACCATTCGTTCATAATTTGCCTACACGCAGACGAGCATTAAAATCATTTGCCTACGCGCATACTACATTAAAATCATTTGCCTACGCGCATACTACATTAAAATCATTTGCCTACGCGCATACTACACCATATATGGCATTGTGCCTACGCGCACACTACATTAAACCCTATACATACATATCGATCGCGGATACAAATAGTGCAGGTTTGCAAACATGGAAGGGAGCGATCGATACTGATATTGCACTATTTTCATCGATATCTATTTTGTCGCTGGAAACATACCGATAGATATCATTCTCCCTGAAATTGTTGGGAAAAGGTACATCTGTCAACACCGATATTCCAATACCGTATATCGGGACATCGGTCCGATGCAATCTACCCAATGCCTTGATAAATGCACGGCATGGGGTCACGTGCATGGCAATAATGCATCCGACGCAACCCCAAACAAATATGTACAATGAGTTTAACAGCTAGGGAATCACTTTTAGCAGAGCAATACGTCGACCTCCAAAAGCTCTACGCTGCCTAGGTGACAATCATATTTGACATTTGCATGGATAAGGATGAGCGGCGCATATAGTAATTTCTATAACTGTATAGCACTTTGACGGGATTGCTTGCTTGCCTGGTTGTTTAGATGTTGCAAAAAAAGGTGACCCTGCATCCACACTGATAGAAACAGGACACATCTCAGGCTGCCTGATGGACCCTAACAACCTTCAGAAGTTTCAGCAGTCGAGGGTGGCAGTATTCAAATCACGTTCCAGCTGAGGGGTGTTTGGTGACAGCCAACGGAATGCTGTCATCCTGGAACTGGCAACAAGTGACCTGGGCACCCGGTGGGGGAAAAGTGTACATCTAGGCTGAAACAGTCCTAGTGACACGTGGACGGGCTTGGGAAGGGGAAGATTCCCACGCCTAGCACAAACAATGTTGCCCAAGAATCTAGAGAAGGGACGATATGCTATCAGATCTTGCTGATGCAGACACTTGCAGCGCGAACTGCCATTGCTGCTATTCATGATATGCAAATAAATATTTCATTTGACCCTGTGCCATCATATGGATTTTAAAGAGGCAACTGGGTGATGCCAATGAAGCTTTAGGTGCTGTGCTACATTCTTGTTCAACCATGGCTTGCTGAAATCAACCTGAGTAAGTCTTGAGAAAATAATGAGAAAATGTGCACTTCTGTTTACTACACTCACACCAATAAAAGACCCGTGTGCTCTCCAGTTTTGCATTCAAGCCACTTTGTTGCAGATCACTTCTTTTTCCCTTTCTTAGGTGGCGATTTATCTTTCCCTTTTTTCCCTTTTGCCGTTTTCTCCTGTTGCAGTCCCAAACCTCACCAGGTTTCAGTATCACTGCAGCAGGCACCGAGCAACACTCCCCCCAGCCTGCCACTGAGAGTGTTGTGCCATAGAGCCCCGGAGTATCTGCTGATGTTCAGGTCACAACGTACAAGGCATCTGGCAGCCCAGTTTTGCACCCCGCTGTGCACGGCACAAAGCCGTTCCTTTGAATAAGCTACTTTGATAGTGTAGAGCTCTCAGATGAAGGAAGCTGTGTGGCGCAGTGACAACGAAACTTAACAGGCCGGAAGCGGAAAGCGAAACTGATAGCTTTACCTGTTGGTGCAACACAACAGTGAGCAACCCTCTTTTATGGATCATGCTGGACACGTTATCCCATTCTCCCCCCCTTTCCGTATCGAGTTTTTCTACGGTGTACAGCCAAGAAGTCCAGTTCCAGCCTCCAATTGCGTAGACGTTTTTCCCCACCGCAATGGCCGCGCAGCCACTCCTCTTGCTGCGCACACCGGGTTCCGGGTGGAGCGCAGAGCGGTCAGCCGCAGTGGGAAAACATAGCACGCACACCGGACCCACACAAAAAAAATCGTACCAATTCACGTGAAATAAGGCACTGTCTGGAGACTGTAGCACCATAACATTGCCTTCTCACTGTCTTCAAACACGAAAACGGCGGAGAGTTGTTCATAATTTGTCACTGTAGACAAAACAGTGGCAGGGCACATTAGCAAGGTAGGTGCATCGGCATCCACTATGCGTGCCCAGCTCACAATGTAGACATAAAATCCTCTCGACACTGCGGGAGACGTTGCTTGTCAGGGAGAGGGGGTTTTTGATGGAGAAAGAGGCGAGGGGACGAAGCTCCAGAATGGTTGGCACACACCTCTTCAGAGGCTGCATGTTTGTCCAAACCCCAGTCGTAGTGTCGAAGCGTTCCACTGACTGCAGTACAAGGGGACCGTCCCGCCCGCCGACGGCATAGATGTGGTTCCCAATGACTGCTGCCGCGCACCAGTTACGCGCGTAGGTCATCGAAGGCATGGTTTGCCATTGCTTGGTCTCAACGTCGAATCTCTCCATGCTATCGAGGGAGCGCACCCCATCCCAGCCACCAAACACGTAGATATGCTTCCCGACCACCGCCACAGAGCAGCAATGGCGTTTTGACAACATGCTTGGTTCGGCGAACCACACTCCAAGTTTCACGTCGTACCGCTCCATGGACTGTCGTGAATTGCCCCCAACAACACAAAAGATCCCCTTCAACGCCCACATTATCTGGGGACGGGTTGTTGAGCTGGCCTGGGAGGATGTGAGTGAAGTTCAGAAGAAGGGGTTGACAGGAAGATGCGCTGCGCTGGGAGAGTGCACTGGAAAGCTTTACAGAGTATGGGCGCAACGACGTGTAGCAGCGAGCTGGCGTTGCCCTAGTGACAGGCACCGCAATGTTCCCGCGCTCGGAGCATGCGGCCGATACTTTTGAGACAACAGTGGGCAAATTAAATTTTGAGACTAAGGGATTACCTGTAGCGTGTCCAAGCCGTCGAATCCCCCGATGACGTACATATTATTTTCACAGACGGCAGCCACGCAGCCCTCGCGCTTGCTGTCCATGCTCGGCACGAACTGCCACACCTTCTTGTTTAGGTCATAGCGTTCAACTCTTTGCAGGGCGGTGTTCCTTCCCCAGCCTCCAAGGGCATATATATGGTCACCTAGCAGACAAGCGGCGCATCCGTAGCGACGCGTGTTCATGCTTGCCGTCTCCGTCCAACTTCCACCCTGAGAGTCGAGCATTTCTACCGATTGTGTCCATTCGGATCCGTCCCAGCCGCCTATGGCATATATATTCCTAAAATCCCACTCTATTGGCGGTGGAGGACCTGGGCTTTTTGCTTTTGCGTCTTTCTGCGGGCACAACACGCAGGGGTGAGCTTCAAGCAGCAGGCGCACATACCACGTTCCCAACGAGATTGAGATTCGAGAGCGGCTTTGGGAAATCCTCCTCTAATTCGGCATAGTGACTTCATAGAAATACCAAAAAATACCTAGCCACCCATCATGGTGACATTATCACGAAGGCTCCCTTCGCATTGAAAATTGGTCACGCGAGGTTTTGGCTCAGTCGATTGTAGAGGTTGATTTTGATTTGAACAAGACGCTTTCCTTACCATTCCATAAAACCCACAATACAGAATTAAAAAAAGCAAGGCTCAAAAGTATTTTCCAAAAGGACTGGAAGACGCCCGTGCACAAATCTCAACATCAGGGAGATTCCAACATGCTACTTATTCTTCGTGAACTTAGCCAATAACGAGCGAGTTAAAAGTAAAGTTGCCAAAGTCAAGAGTCTACTACACTCAGTCTGAACACATCGAGAAAAGATATGTGGATATCTTGATGGCTTGAGGCAACGAAAGTCGTTGGCAGCTTTTACCTTGTCTTTTCCTTTCTTTCCTGGAGGCGACTTGGCTCGTTTTGGAGGCATAAGTGATAAAAGTTCAAGCAAAGATCGGAATATCGAATTTATATTTTAATCGCGTACATTATTTTTCTTGACTTGCAGCCCTTCGCGGAGTTCATAAGCTTGCCAGGCATCGCGCTCAATGTCACCGAATTTTCTGGCTGCACGGGTTTATGCGCACAGTAAGCATGTGTGACAAGCGTTATCGTATCATTCAGGTATGAAAAAGACAATCTCTGCTTTAGGATCACCAGGAAGTCTTGTGCGGCTTGACGGTAATTCAACTGTTTGGAATATTTTTGCTCCGACCAAGAACTACGTCCACAGTTCCAGTCGCTGGACAACAGTTTTTAAAACAGTTTCAATCGCTGTAACGAGCGATTGAACAGCTCCGAGCTCGCGTCGGTGATTCTCATTTTGGGTCCATCGCATGATACCTTCTCCTTCGCTCGATCGAACGATCGTCTCGGTCTGGTCGTGCGGTGGTGTGGAGTGCGGAGTCGAGTGCGGCCCTCACAATTCATTTCGATTTTCATGTCCGTCCTCTCTTCCTCATATAAAACGTCCGCGTTCGATCGGGTGGTCTCAGGCAGGTCTTGAGGAATCTTGGAATGAGGATGGCGACTCATCATCAGACTCGCTTGTCGCTGTCGATGTCGCTTCACTTTCGACTTTAAGGGTAGGGTGCCGTGATCTCACGAATTAAAAAGTATTGATCACAATTTCCATAGTTAATATAATTAAATTTTCATTGCAAAGCTGCCACTTGTTGAAATTTATAGCGCATAATTTTGCAACATGACCCCCTATTTTTATTGGCTAGGATCCAAGAATGGTGAGTCAACGTGGTATAAAAAAAACCTCAGGCAAATTCTTGGCGTAGATTTATTTTTAGAATTTATGTATCGATTGCATATACTAAATTGTCACTATTTGATTTTATAAAAAATATTTCTCGAAAATGACGCCAAGAATTTGCCTGAGGTTTTTTTTATACCACGTTGACTCACCATTCTTGGATCCTAACCAATAAAAATAGGGGGTCATGTTGCAAAATTCGCCTCTAAGATTTTTTGAAAGTTAGTTACTTTATGTATCAGTTAAATATGGATTCTGTTATGAAATTTAATTCCAGAAAAATGGTTTGAAACCTCACGGCACCCTTCGCTTAATTGACATTCACATTGCACATTCCAATTCGACATGCCCGATGCCGATGCCGATACCACCATACACGATACAGTACAGTAGACCATTCCTTCGCTTGTCGTTGTGTAATGTGCAAACTATAGAGAGTGCAGAGTCGTCTGTCCTGTGTGCTGTGAACGAGTTTACGTCTCAGCTTTTAACTGTTTTAAGAAGCTCCACTGGTGGGCAATTCTCGAGGCGTGATCGCTTCCCGTTTCCTGTGACTGCAGGCTTAAATTTATGAAATCTAAGGGTACCATACCTTGCTGAATACGATTCGTCTTCACGTGGTTCGCAGTGGCTTGTGGAATTATTACTTCTGCCGTGCGATTCACGCGTGTTTCGTCACTCTAAATCTTCCGGCAAGCTTTGGACAGTGCGTCGCTTACGTTCCTGTGAGAACAGTGAGGACCCTTGAAGGAAACAATTGACGGCTGAAACATAATTCTTGTGATAAAGAACGCGTGGACGATGCACCATGCTACGTGAACCTAGATTCTTGTGACGGCAGTCCACCCTAACCTGTGAGAGGAGTTCCTGACAACTTCGAAAGCTCATCAAAATGGCCGCTCCAGCAAGCGAAATGGTCTCGCTAGATATTGCAGAGGTACCGCGCTTTATTTTTTCTCGAATATGGGAAACTCCAGGGGTTTGGCAACCCGCAAATTTCTCACACAATGTGCAGACGGAGTCCTTGGAAGCACTGTCATATAGCTTGACCTTTGTCTTTGCTGTTCACGTGGATTTTGAT